>MU119425.1:0-92896 GCA_014904845.1 Acephala macrosclerotiorum
TTTTTTTTTTTTTTTTTTTTTTTTTTTTTTTTTTTTTTTTTTTTTTTTTTTTTTTTTTTTTTTTTTTTTTTTTTTTTTTTTTTTTTTTTTTTTCATTTAATATTATTTTAAATTCTTATTTTATTTATTTTAAAATTTAATTTCTTATTTTTTAACTTTTTTTTCTTTTTAATATCGATTTAAATTATTTAATTTCTTATTACTTAATTTTAATTTTTCATTATTATTTAATAATTTATACTTTTTCATATTACTAAATTCAACCTTTTTACTCTAATATTATTTATTTACTCTTTATTAATATTTACTTTACTTTTTAAATTTTATTATTAATATATTATTATTTACTTTCTTTTATATTTTTTTCTTTTTTCTCTTTTTTCTTTTCTCTTTTTCTCTTTTACAAATATTAGCGATTATTTCTTCTTTTCTTTTTTTTCTCTCTCCCTTTCTTATAAATATTAGCGGTTAACGTAGGGAGGCCTCGTGATCACGTGATATAAACTAGTCGCTATATTCTAGTCGCTACATTCTAGTCTCTACATTTTGCGACGTGCAATAAAACTTTGTATTCCAAAGCTTACTTTAACTCGGTCAAAGCAAACGCTACTACGCAATTAGCCTGGATATACTCGTTTCCCTCAAACGACGCCGTCTCTCCAAGCCAGAGTATATACTCGAGTTCCGTTCGGAACGTCCGCCGGAAGTGCTTCTACAGCCAATCACTGCCACCCGCCCGTTTGTATACCTTGTAACAAAGCGATATGACCATGTCAAAGAACCGGTATTTTGTCTCCTTATACTCTAAATCCGCCGCCCGGCAGATATCCTGCGACTAGTAGCAGTTCCAGCAGGTCACATACCGTTGAATCTACTCCTTCTCTTTCCTCTTCCGCGTCTGGTACGTCTCGTTCTTTGCATGGATCTAGTGGAACCGCCGGGAGCAAGCACCTAGTTCGTGATTAAACCTACGACCAAGGATACGACAGTAGAGACAACTGTCTAACATGACTTCAAAGTCTCTCTTATAACTATCAAGCGCCTGATCCCGAATGTAGTCTTGTTGTAATACTTCATCCGGGCCAGTAAATTGCATTCCTCTAATTACTACCAATTCAAATTTCAAGTCGAGAGATCGAGTTTCAGTATAAAACTCTCGACAAACTTAGTATACTTCCTCGCTCGTTATATACTATCGCCAATTCGACTAATCATTCAAAAACTGGCTAAACACGCTTCGTAAGTAGTATTACTGGGTCAAATATAGTTGCATAGTCTCCCGATCGAGAGAGAGAGACCTATTTACTTGCGACTTCCACTCGAAATGCAAGAAAATAATAGAAAAAGTCTTTTTACCATCTCGATCTACTTTACTTGATTCCTGAGAAAAGGCCGATACCTCGCTTAGCGTATTTACGTGAATAATCCATCGTACGTGGAAATAGTCAAATTCAATCCCAAAAGCAAACGTGGCTACAATCACGGGTTGGTTTTTGTCAGCAATCCACTGGGAAAGAATAGTAGTCTTTTTCTCTTTAGACCCGAACTCAGAGGTGTATAATAGACATTGCAAGAAGTCAGTAAACAGAGCCACTTCCTCCCGGGTACGGCAGTAGATAATGATCTTGTCTCGGGAGGCGTTAAAGATCTCTGGTTTAGGTCAATACGCTTGCACCAGATTAGCAACTCTTTCAATCAAAGCGCTAGATCCGGTCTCAAAGCTAACTATGTACTTGATATTCGGTCGGTTAATCGATTCCCGGATAATCCGAGGTCTTATTAATTTGTTGTACTCGATAAACGCTTTTTGTATCACGGGCGGAAGTGTGACTATTAGTCAGACCGTTTGCGTCCTGACCTGCCGGACATACCAGTCCAATTGGACTATGCATAGCCGGTAATCACTGGCCGTAATAGTGAGATGACTCTTATCGATGACAATACGGTCTAGCTTCTGTTTGCTGATTAGAATATAGCAGTATTCAAGAAAGCCTTAAGTACAAACAACTTCGACTGATACAATAACGAGTGAAGTTGATCGTTTACAATCGACGGACCAGACCAGGGGTCGGATGCCTACTTGGTAAAAGCGTCTTAGTATATCACCCCGCAAAGCTACCATTGGAAGAACTAAAATTGTAGTTCTAGTATCGGCAATTGCAACTCCAATCATAATAATTAAAGTCTTACCAAAGTCGGTTCCTATCACCAGAACCACCTGCTCGACCGGCTGAGGGCCCATGACGGCAAACACTCCATTCCACTGACCAGGAACCCGGAATTGCAAGTCTGGTGCGTTGTACAGTTTTCGAGCAACGACTAGTAAATCAGTCTTAGTATAAACACCTCTCTTGCGCATCTGACCACGCTTGGAAGCATCAAGCATTCGTAGTAACAGTGTTTTTGAAGCGCTCCGCGGCCTCTTTCCTTGCAACATATGGTCGAACCGAAAGAACGTACGCCAGCTCTCAGATGCTCGATAATTCCAATGGAGTAGAGTATTCATAGTAAGCGTCGTTGTACTAGCATAGGCATGATTAAAAGTGTGGAAAGTGTGGTTACTAAATTCAATTAGTGCAACCAGATTCAGCTCGTTCTCAATATCTTCTCTTACGCTCTTCTCAAGATTAAAATTCGCTCGTTTTTTAACGGAAAACTTCTCTTTGGTAATCGACACTACAAACTGCCGCTAGTTCGACGTATGCAAGCGTAGCACTTTGATATGAGTGCATACTTTCGTCAGGCAGATCGAAAGGGTCCCATTAGTTCATACTATCCCGTTTAACTTGGCCCAGAAATATGGGAAGATGAGAATACTCGGAGTCTACTGGCGGAGGAACAGTTGCCTCAAGAGTAGAACATATACAACGTACGAGAGCAGCAGATCTCTAATCGCTTTTAGTAAGAAGCGAATATTGTCCTTGTACGCGCTAGACTACTACTGACCCTTGTAGTACTAAGTATAGATCATAACCAGCTTCTTCCAGATCAACAAATGGCGCTATCGAGTATTGTTCCACTATATCACCGATAGCAATTCAGGTTCTCGCAATGGCGGGCCGGGTAGAATATAGAACAGTATTAAAACTCGCCTAAGGAATTCCTGAGTATGTGCCTCGTAAATAGCTATAGTCTTTGGACATAAGGCTATACTTCCATCCTCAGCCGTGGTCAAGAACATGGCCCGCAACTAGGCATTTCCCTGGATCCGCCGAAAGAGAGCAAACTTAGTACCCTCTAGGAACTCAAAATTGCTGGGGTAAAAAAACCACGAGTCTTCAAAATCTTCCAGATCCAGATCGTCTTTCAATCTCCACGATTCTATTGGGATCAGGTTCTTTGCTTGGAATAGGAGCTCATTATAGAATAGAGTATAGACTTATTGATATTCAAAAACCACTAAATCGAAAACTTGCGATATTTGCAATTCTACCCCGCGATATTCTACTGTCTACTCGTCTAAAAACTATCGAACTTAATATTTTGCAATAGCAGCTTTTCCAACTTTGAACAAGTATAGTCTTTACTACAAGATGTGTCCAAACGAGGTCTCAATCAGCTGCTAAAAGAACTTCTTGCAGATCTTAGCGAGAAAGACAGGGATCTAGTCTTCGTCATCTTGCTCTTAGAAACAAGTATAGTCAAAAATCACGAGCTGGGCAGTCCACGTCAAAACTGATAAATGGCTGTTGAAATTCCCCGGTTTTTCCTATAAACCCCGGCCTTTCCCACGAACTTTTCTGCTTAATATAGCGCAGAAACTCAAAACGGGCGATTTAAACGGTACGCTACCGACAGTTTGACAGATTAGGACTAAGTAGAGCCGTCGAATGACATGCTTGAGAGCTAGCTCAGCCTCTACTCCATCTTCAAGATCCAATGCTTCCATGATCTCGTCCATGGCCTGGATCTACTGGGCAGTTGACTAGATGACATCTCTGGGCAGTACTTGGTCTGATTTAACCCGCGTAAAATGGCCGCCTTCACGATGCACTACGCGGTAGTAGTATACCAACAACTGCTTCATAGTAGTGAAATACGTGATTAAAATCGACGCGTTCTTAAAATACTGGAATTTATCTGCTTTGCTTGAAATCCCAGCATAGAATTCGTTCAAGATATTGGCCCGCTGCTGTGTCATTTTCCGGTCTGGCGAGGTGTCGCTACATAACCGGTACGCATCTCTCAAAACAGCCTCGACTGCAACTAAGACCCGGGCGAGGCTAAGATCCTCGGTATTCTCACTACCCGCATCAAACTCTTTCCTCGGTGGCAGCTTGTACGAGCTCCAAATCTCCTCATCCTTCAGTGTAGTCGTGTGATATAGGAACGCTATCCGCTCGAGCCATAGAACTCTCTCCGACTTAGAATCCCCAAAATCGTGGACAATGCTAGTCTACTCTTCAATGTCCCCTTTCACATTTTTATAATCCTTCTCCAATTTCACAAATAATTCCTTCTCTGGCTCTGTTAATGACATAAAACCCCCGGCTGTTCCTTTAACCCCGCCTTTTTCCTTGTCCACTACTACAAAGTAATCAATGCGGCCCTTCGCAGTGAAGTACGTCTGCAGCTTGCACTCTTTCCACGACTGGCTGCTCTCGTGAGACCTTGCTTCGGTCCTGTGACAAGCAGCCCAATGCTCCTTTATCTTGGAAAAACGGCGAGTACTGTAGCTGCACTGCGACTATAAACAGTAAACGCCATCGTAGTTAATCAAATGCTCAATCATCTGACACTTGTCTTCCGGCCGGGGCTTGTGCTCTCTTAGCTCGGCCACACTCCTCAAGTCGTAGCTGCTAAGAAGCTCTGCGGTCGCCTTGAGCTCGTCCCCCAAGAGCCGGTATGGCTGCGCTCGCAAGTGCCGCTCTTGACTACGCGCCCCTGGGACGACGCAAGACTTGCAAACATGGCAGATAGCAACCCTATGAGTCGGATTATATGAAAACATAACGAGAGCGCGTTTGGAGGCGAGGGAATGCTCGTTTAAAGGGGGTTAGGGGAGGTGCTTTTTCTGCCCTTTCACCGAAATCCCTTTCACCGGAAAGTGCCTTAGTCAGCGGCGCACGCACCAATCAGCGCACGGGCATCCGCACCTTTCACCGAAAAAGGGGCCTCACATAAGAGGTAGGGAGCCTCGTCCCTTTGCCTTTTGGTGGCGCTCTCGGTGTCGACGACCTATGGTTGCGGTGATTCCGATCTCAAATAAGTTGATGATCTTGAGCGTTGGAAGATTTAAGGAGGTGGTCTGGTGTTTGTTGAAGTTGATTGTTTGTTCACGAGTTTGATGTTGTGTAAGGTAAAGTGATGCTTGGTGAGGATGTCTTGCGAGGGTGTTACTGAGAAGCTGATCCTGAACGTTGTCAAGAATTTCTCTTGGGACCTTTTTGCCAACAACCTCTGAGTTCTGCAAACTTCGAAGTTCCACAAGCAGTCGAATCTTAATCAGCGTGATTGCTACAGAGTGACAGGCAATAATGATCAACCGATCGATGTCGTCCGAGACTGGCGGTGTCTGGTATCAAAAAGGTCTCACACTGGCAGCAAATCGCAATCCCCTGCGCCACGTTATGCACGATCTTGACAGGCATGGTCACTAAAGCCCATAAGCAGCCAGCTCTCGCTCCTCGAAGCGTTGTAGTGGTGTAGGTGCTGCTTCTGGGAGGACTCCTCTTTCACAGTACCTCTTTCACCGCAAAGTGCAGTCATGGAGGATTCCCCGAGCCTCAAAGTACCATATCTAATTTATCATCATGCAAGCTCACCGCTCAGACGGAATAAATAATTGATTTTGAAGCTGTCGCGTTTCTAATCAGCCATTACTCAAAATCGCCACCCAGCCAACTATAAAACGGATCCCTCTCTGTAATAGAGGTGGGCGGGGAGGAGGTCAAGGGAAATTCAGGAAATTAACTTCTATGAAAAACACTCGGCCTGATGAACACCCGATACCAACCATGCTCCCGTGAACTGCAATGCTGCATGGAGCATACTCGGAAGGAAGCCAAAGTACTTACTTGTTATCGTGACTTATCCATCGCTCCTTAATAAGAACAGAAGCGGCTGGAGCTGAACGAGGAATAGCTGCGTTCCAAGAAAGAAACGGGCTATGTAACTGTCCTCTCTCAGTCTCGAGGTAAGTCCCATCATCAGAGAACCAAAGAGTGTAAATGGCAGCGTCAGCCTCAAGGGTCTGCACCGGCTTCTTTTTGAGGGGAATTATTGATATGTGGTGGTGTCATCGCGTGTAGAAGTTGTGATTACATTCTGATGGTGAGGAAGTGGCCCGCTTGGGGGTGAAACACGTTATCACCTCAAGCAGATTTGCTGAGTGAGCGAAACATACGAAGTGGAGTGATCGCAATGCTTTCCCAGCCGTGTGCTCCCGAAGGCGGTAAGATTACACGGGTGCAGCTCGTTAACCACCTTGGCTCGCATCTGGGGACAGACAGTTAGCTATCTGGGCTACAACAACTCATCCCATTCATGGTCTTTACGATCACTGGAAAGAGGTTATCATAACCTGCCTCATCATTTCACATAGACTCAAGATCTTTTGCCTTGGAAAACTTAGGCAAAAAAGTGTGAGGCTACAAATAGTTTGCTTCTACCATTTTTCAAGGCCGTCGCGCATGAATTACCCTAACCGGATCTTCTCACGGCGAGGATTGGCAGAGTCGAATGCTAGGGTGTGAATCCGTCCGATCCCCAAACGGCGGTAGGCATGAACTCCTCGTGGAATATCTTGCCGACTATTAATACTCTTAACCATAAGGATATTGTAAATGCATCCAGGATTCCAGTCTTATTTTTTAATGTCAAAGATTTGTTCGAGGATATTCGGCTCGCGCTCCCCTCTGCGTTCCCCTCTGTGTTTGAGAGACGTTTGTGATAGCTTGATGAAGGTGTGTACGCTGGACCCTTTTTCAATAGTCTCTTGGTCAGGGTATACAACCCCAACGTGATTGGAAGTAGCCTGTTCCAGAATTCTGAGGGGGTCACCATAGGTAAAACCTTGGTATATAGCTCCTTTATGCATTACCGTCACTGACTCCTTCGACACACCCTGGCCGAAACCCCTGTTGAGAACTATGAATTCAGCAACCTCTCCAACGAGGCACAACTCTCTCGTGGTTGGAAATATTGGGATCGGGACTTGCTCCATATTCTGCGGAGACGCATCGGATGTAGAGGGGGAAGAGCTTACTGCTGCCGAATCCCTCTCAATGATGTTCATATCTTCCCCGCATCTGTAATCATCAATGGTAGAACGGACGGGGTCGCTTAGGTGCCAGTCGTGAAGGGTTGGTGCTGTCCATTTTACTCGCGACACCAGATCAAACCTATCTAGGTCGTGTCCAAACAGAGACGAATAGAGTATATGGCCGATCCAACCCATCCAGGACCAAGTTGGAAAACCCTCGTCTGATACGCGAGGCAAAAGACCCTTCGATCCGTTGCTGCAACTGCTGCATCCGTTGCAACGCTTCCAGAGTAGGCCACGGTCCAGCTGGGACATTGGGATCCCAAATTTGAAAGGGCTGGAAGCAAAATAGTCTGTGCTTAAGACTGCAGAGAGTGCTCCGAATGCATCTTCTACATCTGAGAGCACACTAAGGCTCTTAGGCGTGTATCTCGATACAAGCTCTCTGTAAAGCTCCCAGCTCCCGTATTGATCCCGCTCTGACCCTATACCAAAACCTAGGTGGGTGCGGCGAAATTTTCCTGTCCAAATACATGGACCGTGGATGTTCGCTGCAATACTCTCCGAGCAGACGTCATGAGGGCAAGCAAAGTAGATTTGATCAGGTCTGAATACCAATTTTCGTGATGAAAGAAGGTATTCCTGAAAGGTCCAGGCTCGCGTGATCCAATAAGATTGCAGAAGAGCATCGTCGAGCCGAGCGGGGAGTAAGATGAGGTTTTGCCCTTGAACGCGCAGCTGAGACCGTCGTGGCTGTCTTTCTGTAATGCCGTGTAGACCAGCATGGCAGCTGTTCCCGGAGGCTGCTACAATGGTGAATTTCGCATTTTCGTAGATGCGGTGCATTTGTCGAAGCACGAGAGCCTTTTCTGGATCACTTGAATCTTGAATAATGCACAAAGCATCGACCCAGAGAATTTGATTTTGAACTGTGTACACAGCTCGATTGAGTTCCGTATCGTGGCTGGAAGCGGGACTTTTTCTGGAGAAAGCGAGGAGTCTCTATGGTAGATGTCGACATTCTCTCTGAGAAGTCTCACGGGGTTTGGTCCACCCCAGACGTAACTTAGTGCAGCATAAGTCATGCCCTGTTCTCCTTGGACGAGGCATAACCGTTCAATATTAATAAAGCGAATTCCCTGGTAGGACTCGAATGACGCAACCCTTCCGAGAGGCTGATAGGTCTCGCATTCCTTGATCCATGCCTGAATACGATCGGAATCGCACCTCGCTTGTGCTACGTCGAGCTGAATATCAGGAATGTCCTCATGATTCGGGTCGTCCTTGATAAAAGTAATGTTGAGGACCTCCTCTATGTTGCTACCACCAAATCGATGAACAGCCTGGACCTCTAGCGTCTGAGGTAGGCACTGTTCCGTCTCTTTAGGCAACTTTAAGTCTAATGAATAGGCGCTAAGCCGGGAAGAGTTCAGGTATACCTCGTATGCTTGCTCCTGTTGGCCTGTCTTTTTTCCCGTTGAATTAGTCAAAGGGTCCTCGAATCTTTCTGCGCATTGTTGGCAGAACTTGCAAGTTCGTCGCTCCTCTACATCGCGGAAATCTTGGATGCGACCGAGATATATACCTTTCTCACCCCTCTCGTCGAAGAGATATTGAAAGTTAAGAAGCTGGCATTGGCGACACAAGGGATCTTCCGTGTTTGAATCGTATTCATTCTGCGGCCGGATCCAGGGATATGTGGGGTAGTCTTCAGGCTCTCCAGGCGCAGGGAACTCGTATCGACCCAGCATTTGAGAATGGCCTGCTGGGAGGTCTGGATATTGTCTGAGAGACATCTTAAGATAAAGAAACAGAAGACCAAGTTAGACGGTAAGGTTATGCGCGGTACAGTTGCATTAGGATTCAGCAAGGCAAAGCATTAACTATTGATTGAAAGAAAAGCCAAGCTAGGAGCGGGGGTAAGTAATCAAAGGTGGGGCCTGTGTGGTCCGTGCTTTTTTGTTAACGTGTTAAACAATCGTTCGTTGGCAAAGGATCCATTTCAAAGTTTTGGCACGCTACAAGTATAAGGCTCTTCTACGTTGGTGCCGCTAGCAAGGGGATTGAATCGACCTTTTCCGGCTACACCCATATAGAGAGACTAGTAGCGTACAATAGTATAGTATAAAATTGTAATTTTTTTTTAATTTGATTTTTTAAATTTTTTAAAAAAAAATTTAATTTTATATTATTTAATAAATTATTATTTATAAAAAAAAATTATTTTTTTATTACTTTATTATAAATATTAATATTAATTTTTATATATAATATTTATTTTTCATTTTTTATAATAATAAAAAATTTATAAAAAATAAAAAAATAAAAAAAATAATATTAATTTTTAATATATATAAAAAAATTAAATTTTATAATATATATTTTTCTCGTATCGAGTAAAGCGCGCGCACGGGTCAAGCGCTCGTTTTCTTTTGAAAGTCTTATAAACTGCCCTTTTACGCCATATCAAGTCTCCAACTAACTAGCCGCATATTTTGCAATATAATAATTGATTGTATCGAAGTTGTACGAAGTAATAATAAATCGATTATTACTCAAACCGCCCGTACCGCCATATTCTTTCTTATCTGCGCCTCAGGGATCTGTGTAGTTGGCTGGAAGGCAGCGAGCCGACCCGCAGGCGCCTTATCTGAGTATTGGTTGCGACTTTTCCTCTTTAATAGCGGCTTACATGCGGGAATTCTTTTACTGGCTTACTTGAATAATCAGTCTTCGAATAGTTGGGTAGCGCCTTTCAACTAATACACGTGCGTGGTTTTGGTTAGCCAGGAGAAGTGAATGAGGCTTAGGAAGCACTCTCATTGTTCGAGGCAATATGGTCACGTGACCGAGGAGGATCTTTTCGATGCTTTGAGTGAGGAGTACCAGTATCTTGAGTTCCTAGTGCTATGGTACGACAAGTGTTGCAGGACACGCAGCTCACATATGAGGAGTGATAGGTCAGCTGTGGAGTTAAGCATCTCAGCCTTTTGTTACACGGCGTTTGCTGCGCCTTTGCACCGCCCCGGTGGCTCTTCACACAGCGCACAAGTGACGAGGTTATAACCATCGGAGCCGGCTAAGTCTTAAAAAAAGATGCACCCATCTTGCTGCTTCCTGCTTTAATTCGTATTCTTGACTAACTCTTCCAGTCTACGTCACGTTACGACGCCAGCGGTTAATTTGTTAAATAACACGCAATTAGTTGAGCTTGTAGCCTCACGTACTGAACGCTTTCAAATCATCCGGGTCTAGAGCGGTTGGAGCGTCTAGAGAAACCATGGACGACTACTTGTTCAGGGCCAATGTTCAACTTTGCAGAATTTTCGAAGAAGCCACATCATATCTTGAGATATTCTCGTATTCAGTACATTCCATACTGCTCGTCCTTTTGATAGGCTCTAACAGAATTTAGGACCCGAATTTTAACACTATAGAAGAGCATCCCCTAAAACCCGACGAGTTTGAAGATTTTGTACGTAGAAGGGTAAGAATTATCGCCAGTAGTTTGAAATATTTCGAGCTGACGTGGCAACGCAGGGAGACTTCAAAGAGCCAGCCCTGCCAAAGGGAGTGAAGCTTCTGGCAGGAGTTCGACTTGTGTAAGTAACCCCTATTTATGTTTTGAACACAAAAATTAACTTCTTCCCAGTCTCCAACAGAACGCTAAAGACCCTAATACATTTGCGCCTCGTCACATAAGTCTTAAGGCCGATGCATACATATCAATGATAGAAGCCTTGCATCTATCTTACAGATCTATCGAATGCACAACCTGTCTAGGTCCACTATTCTGGTCGACACTCGATCAAGATGAAGAACATCTACGTGTGTGAAATTCTCCCTATCTGCTCCGGCCCCGCCTTTTTGACTGGGTATAGAAATTATATATCGAAAAAGCAACATGAGGAAGAAAGATTACACAAGAGGCTGGGAGGTTCTGCTAAGCCACGAGATAAAGACATGTATCACAACAGGTTTCTGCAAAGGAACTCCAAGCTCCTACCTCGGGGAATGTTTGAAAGACCTCCAAGGTTGTGTCGTCGAGATCGGTCACCCATTACTTCTACCATTCTTAATACTCAGTCACGAGGCATCATTCAAGACCGAGATGAGGCAGCTGGATGCGCGAGATTGGCTGCGCAGAATCGAGAACGCCGTCTCGATACGCTCTCAAATTCAGGATAAGGTAGCCTATATCAAAGATGGAGCTGTAGATCTCGACTCCATTAATAGGGATCTAGTCGAATGCCACGCTCAAGTACTATGGAAAAATTCGGTGTCTAATCTTCAAGTTATTGAAGAGTTCAAAAAGTCTATGGATGTTTTTTATAAGGGGCTATCAAATAATCAAAGGAGTGGAAAGGTTCAGAAGATACATGCCAGCATTGCATCGAAGCTCGAGTTTTATAAAAATAGAATGCAGGGAATAGAAAACTACTCAAATACGACCTTGCAGAGGCTCGAGATTCAGAGGAGTCTTGTAAGTCCTCCTGGCAATAAATTAAGTTCAATACTGACGGTGATTAAACGTAGGTAATGAACCTCATCGCGCAGAGGGAGAGCAAGCTCAACTTTCAGATGGCCAAGCTAAGCTTTCAGGTTGCAGGGGATCAAAGAAAGATCGCATTGGCAAGCAAACAAGATTCTTCAGCCATGAAAACAATCGCCATTCTCGGAATTGTGTTCCTTCCAGGAACATTCCTAGCAGTAGGTTCCTCGCGACATTGATTCAAAGCCCACTTACTAAGTGAAACTTCAGTCAATATTTTCAACGACATTCTTCGATTTTCAGAATGCGCCCAACCTGTCTTCTGTTGTATCCCCAAGATTCTGGATCTACTGGGTGGTAGCAGTCCCCATTACACTGATCATCGTGAGCATGTGGTATATCTGGGAAAGAAAACGAGCTAGGATGTTTGAGCTAGAGGAAGCTCAACTAGGAGGCAACTCCGATGAACTGCCTTATTCATCTACGCTGCCACCTCTGAGACAAGCGAGAACTTTGAACGAAGGAGTTTTTGGAGAACCATAAGTCTGGAGATTTCAAAGAAACTGCGAGAAACTTCATAGCAAATCCTGTTTCTACTCGTGAAAAGGGTCAACGGTGAGCAGAACTACCTACGATATATCAACATCATCCCCCTCCTCCAAGACACCGACTTCCACATTAAAGCCATACTCCAGGAACCTCAATTTATCATGAAGCACACTCACGTCGTCGTCGGTGCCGGATTAGCAGGTAGCATGTGGGAATACGGAAGGGACCCTCGATGGCCATACGCGCGTTTACCACACCTGTTTCTGATTCCATCGACAGCTTTCAGTTGGCTCCTGGTCCACTTGTTGAATTCAACCGTATATGCTGCGAAAAGGACGGCGTGGGCGGCGGTTGCAGCGGCCGTTTGGACTCCCAAAAGGATTGTTGGCACTACAACTGGCGCTGCCACGTCATGATCGTTCTGGAGGCACCAACTGTTGATGTCGCGGATCCACTGAAGCCATTCAGGCTTGGCCTCGAGTTTCTTAATACTGGAGAGCGTTTTGGAAGAGCCAAAAGAGCTGTCCGATATATTGATAGTGAGATTGATCAAAGTTGTCAAGAGTACAACAATCTTAGGGTCTCAACAAAGGTATCTGAAGACTACAGAGCAATACTGTAGTGGATAGCTTGAGTCAGCTGCCTCTTCCAAAGTATAGCTGCTCGAGTATATTCAGGGCTTGTTGAAGAAGGTCTTTGAAAGTAGAAGGGATAGTGATGGATTTCAAGTGCTACTTTTGAGCAAGGGAGTTAGATCTTCCCCTCGGCGGTGGTGGTGTACCGGATCTTGAAACCGTACGACCGACTACAATATAACCACTGCATGGGCTTAGGATCTTAGTCGTCGTAGGCCATGGTCATGAACGCACGAACCATACGCCGCGTCAACGCGTAATAGCTATCAGCTTTCTCGTGGGCTCTTTTCACGCTCAACCCACGGCTCTCGTACTGCTCAACGGCCTCTCGTCGCGGCTCGTACGCCTCTTAAACCATCATCAACCGGGCCAACTTGATCACGGCCGAATATTTGGGCGTGTAATCCTCGGCATCCAACCATCCATCATCCTCCCGCATCCCCAAAACGGCCAACCCGCTAATCAGCGCGCTCTTGTACTCGTTGTCCTGCAATGGCTGGTTCAATAATGCAATCCACGACCGCAAAATCTGCCGCTGGATCCGGCCCATTCATTCAATCTCTTCGTCCGACTCTCCCTCCTGCTCCTCTCCCCCGCTTCTTAAATTTCCCTGCTCCTCCTTCCACCACCAAACTCCTCAATGTTCGTCCACACGTCTTCAATGGCTATCTGCTGTCTCTCGGTCAACTCATATCCCGGCCGCTTCTTGGCTTCAATGTCTTTAGACCGGAAATTGTAACGCAACAACTGCTTATACACCTCCGTGTACGCCTTCACCGTGATGATATCCATTCAACTGTCAAACGGCATTCGCACATCCTTGTCCACCTCCTTCCGGTTCGCCTCAAACAACGCCTCTAATCCAACCACTGGCCGAATACAATGGTATTGTGCGTCCTAAATCAACCAATCAAACGCCTTACATAACACCTCTAACTCGGGCTCGTCGTCCTTCACGAGGGCAACCAATTCCCGCAACTCCTTCCGATCCAATCCGGCCAAATGGGCTGCCCAACCCACACGACGCAACCATGGACTCGGTTCCCTGGCTTCTTCGGGTTCGGTGATACGTCGACGCTCTTCTTCTTCTGCTTGCTACAGTACTAGGTCATAAGTCTGAGCCATAAGCGAAAACCCCACCAAAAACAGCCCTTTTGCCCCCTTTTCCACCAGCTATAACTTTTTAGCCACAACTCAAGTGTAAATAATAATTCTATCGCTAAATAGCCTTTAATGGGAAGAATCAGGTCCTTAGAGGAAGCCAGGACCGTGCCATTAGCCGTGGTAATGCAGCCGTTCAATTGCAAGAGATGAAAAAAAGCTTTAAAATCGCTTAATTTAGTATGTAAAAGTGGCGCACCGTGATTTTTCAAACTTTGAGCATTATTATCTCAAGCGCTATTGTTTTTAAATAAAATCTGAAGAGGTAGAAAGAGACATTACCTTTTCAAATAGCTTGCACCAGAAAGGCTGATTATTTAAAGCATAGAAATGTAGTTATTATTTAAAGTAGTGAAGTCGCGATTCACGCGTTTTGGGCGCGTTTCGCTTAAATGGCTCAGACTTGTGACGCGTCACTGTACATAGCCTGTCCTAACTCTTTCTTGATGGCCTCCAAATCAACGCCCCCGGATGGCATTGCTGGACTAGACCCCGCTGCTTGAACTTCGAAATACTGGGCTCCTAGTCCACGGACGAAAAAGTGCTGGCAATGGACCCCGCTTCTCCATGGAACCTGCACCTCTCTTCCCGTCTCTGGCCTGCTTTTCTTTTGTGGGTTTTCTCATCTATGCACTTCTCGGTAATGCTTTTGGATCTTTTGCAATTGGCACGCGGTATAATGGCATGGCTTTCCTTGGTCATCTTGCAACTGGCATTTCATGCCATCGTCTCTCGGCGTTTGTAACGCTGCAATTGGGGGGTTATTTGCTGGGGGGAAACTTAACGAATTCAATGCTGATTTATTTTGTATTAATCCTTCAATTTTCCGAACCTCTTTGATGATATGCTTCCGGTTTTCTCTTGGCATATTATGCGTGTCCTCATCTTTCAAATGGGTATCGATATTATTGGGCAAAACTGCATGTCGGCACTCTGAACACACGACCAACCGCTGCTCTGGGAAATGTACAAATGGATCCATAATATTCATATAAATCAAATCAACTTGACTCTTCGATCTGAAAACCCGACTGCTTTGAACCACTCTACAAGTGTGTATTATATCCCCTTAAAGATAGATTTCACCGCCTGATATTATATAGCCCGATCCTCCAAAACAAAACAAGAATATCGAAAGTTGATCCTTACCCCAAAGCCTCAAAGATGGGCTATTTCGACGACCACTTCGAGGAGATAGTAGAAGAGCAATACGAGGCAGACCAGGCTGCGGAGGCAGAGGAGGCAGCAGGGGTGGAAGTTCAGGAACGAGCGGATGCAGAGGCTGAGGGGAATTCCTGGGGTTGAGTAGTCGTAGCGGAAGAGGCAGCCGGACTCGCTGCACGAGAGTTACCTCCGGTCAAGACTGGCGAGGTGGCAATTGGGCAATTCAATACTTCTTAAGGTGAATAAACGCACTACGAAACGTGAGACCCCCAGCCCTTAATTAAGTTCATCTCCGATTCCGAATGCCGCTCTTTTAGCAACTCGGTTTTGAGGAACGTCAAACAGCGCTTTCCGCTTCGAAGACAAGCCCGAGCTATTACAAGCGCTCTTGAGATTTGGCCTATTAACTTTACAAGCCCCTGCCCGGCCTCCGAGATACAAAGCAAAGCCGAGCCAAGAATGCCACGCTCGGCTGATCTGACGGTACTCCGCCCGGGCCGAGGCCACATGCCCTGGAGCCTCCTCGATCCCACGCGCGTAGATCGACCCGGCTAGATCGGCCAAGTGGCAAGCCTGGGCGTCGTTCCAAGTCATCTCCTTCCCAATATCGTAGTCCTTATTGAACTTGGCCTGCTTAAGATGTCGCTGCGAGATGGCGATCGCCGCATGCCGCCAGATCTGAATATTCGCATGAGTATTCAACCGGCTCGAAACTCTTGCGTTAGGATGTGACTTAAACGACTACTCGGCCACGGGTTGTACTGCCCTTTCTCGTTCTGTCCCACGTGCGGCAATGCCCATAAGAATGGAGAGCAAATAGACATCGCTGCTTGATTGAGTGCGAAGAACCGGAGTTGATTAGCAAATGGGAGCACGAGCCATAAATAATAAACCACGAGCTCGCTAATCTCTTTCGGCAAATAGCGATAAATGATCTTGGTCGAGCCTTGAATACTATATCTCTTGTGGTAAAAGGTGACAAAGTTGACCAACTCGTTCTCGACGAAGATATTGCGCCGGAGGCCGTGAGTTGTATTGCAATGCTGTAAGCTTAGAAGCTCGGTGCCACGGCTTGACTGCCCTCTCGTGATGTGAACTAGCAAAAGCAGACAGTGTAAAAAGACATCGACCTGCTGTAGATAGTACTCTGCAGCTTTCCGGCTCCACTTTGCAATTTTTCTCGACTTGGACTTAGTAAAGAACTCTTCTTGCAGCCAATCGGCGCTTGCTACTCGGTTCAGCAACCATCGGTCGTGCCCATGTACAGTTGTATTGCGAGGGTCCTTCAAGAAGCTCTACCCCGGCTCGCTGACCGTCGGATCGTCTTTGAGAGTGCGTAGTGCGAAAGCCGGGACCATATCCTCTATATTCTCCTCTGGGTTTACGAGAAAAAGCTCGTGCAACTGGCTTTGAGCATCTCGACTTGGGTAAAGACAAACTGTCTTAGTGCGGTCATTGTAAGCTCGAGCCCTTTATAGCTAAACTCGTCACTTTCATCTGACTAAACAATATGCCCAAGCGCGGTCGTCGTGTCCTGGATCTTCTTGCCATACGCCCGTAGCTTCAACGCCCAATTCATTGGCGATCGCGTCCCGTAGACCATAAAACGATCTTGCATCGCGTCCAGAATCTCGGAAGCATGGTCGACCTCGTCCTCGTCAATAGCTAGCACGGCGCGTTGGATGACTAGCAACTGGAAGATCTTTACAAAAGTCGAGAGGGAGGGGTGTATGTCGTGGTCTCGTGGTAAGTGCCTTGGGGATTAATACTTAAGACAGCAAGAAATCCAATGGCCACACTATCGTAGATATTGTCATGCAACGGGTGATCAAGTAGAGCAATACATAAGAGCAAACAAGCCCGGTCAATCTCTTGATACTACTCAAGATCGAGATCCTCAGATTCGGCCGATTCGTGCTGATGGGCGAGGCTAGCAGCTGCTCGAAGGGCGGCCTCGAGGGAGGTCAATTGAGCAGATGTGAGACGGAAATACAGCACTGGTGCCTGCTTTTGCCATACTAGCCGGTACAAGAAGCACAGCAGCTGCTTCCAAACCTTCTTATATGTGCGATATGTCGGCTCCTTGAGCTTGTGCCAGAGCGGCCGGCTGTGAGAACGACGTGGGATAAAGCTATTGACCCGGTGCTGGTCGAATACGTTGACTCTGTCCTCGAGCAGGGACTTCCGCGCTTGTTCGATCACGCGGTCGAAAGAGTCGAGAAGAAGGCTAAGCTGGTATTCTGATTGTCTGCCCTGCTCGCCCAAAGCTGCTTGCCGAGTAGCCGTAGTACTAGGAATCTCGATCAGAGCCGCGGCTTGTAGAAGGCCATGCCCATGAAAGTAGCGGGTCCATTGGGTTGTCTCTAGCCACGCAGAGACTTGGCTAAAGTGTTGTTGGCCAGAACGACTAGAAGTAGCTGGGTCTAGCGCCGCTAGCTTCTGGTCCAGCTGCAATTCGATCTGCTCGGGGATCGACAAGGCTTGAATTCCACTGCTTAGGTCTTCACGTCGCGCTTGGGGTTGGACATCGGTAGTAGCTAGCGGCTGCACTAGAAAGTAGCGGATAAACAAATTCCGTCGGAAGGTCTGACAAGCGACGGGGAACGTTGCTACAGTTTGGAGGCTTGATTATTTTTGCTTGGCCGCGGATTGGGCACCTCGGGGACGAGACCACTGGTGTACTTTTTGGAGATGATCAATTAAGGCTCCCTCTGACAAGCAGACGTAAGGTTTTGCAGACGAGCAAAGCCGACAGCAGAATCCGCTTTGGTAAAGGCGGAGAAATGGAACCGTTGTCGTATGAGGAGGCATTAGCATATCCTTGATCCACGCTAGAGGACGAAAAGGGTAAGTAAAGCAGTGGTCGCTTATAGCTCGGATTTAGTGCGTGGTTAGGCCTTCCTCTTTTTGATGCTGGGTTCGAAGGTGGCTGGCGATTTCGCGTGGCACTAGAGCGTACTGACATATTTTACATATGATTACACTATAAATCGAGTCAAAGATGAGGAGGTCATCGCGGGTCTCGAAAAGGGAGGGCATAATTATATAATTTGGTGCGTTTGGCGCGTAGGCATCAAGTCGGCCCCTTCCAACTCGTACGATTTAAGGCAGGATGATAAAACACGAACACGACGCGCCTCGCGAAACGAGAAGCATGCTCCAACTGGCAGAAACCCTATTTGAGAATCTAAGGTCGGTAAGCGGTGGCCATGATCGACGGGAGGGGATGCACGGACTCAGGGGTTGCTGATGCTCGGTTAGAGGAGCCAATGAGGACAGGGCTGAATCAATGCGACTCGGATTGATTCGAGTATAAGGAGTAGGATCGGTGCGGAGGCCTGGATCATGGTACTCGAATTCGCCGATGTTTTTAGCCTTCTCGGGGGTCGTAAAATGCTGAGGGTTGTTAGTGATATACTATGGTAATGGGGCGTGACTTGCGCATGTAGTTTGGGAACAGAGGAGCATCATCCTCATTCTTTGGACGGACAATTTTCCCTGTTTCTGATTGAGCTGAAAGCATAATGAAGATTGATGAGATCGACGATGATAATGTTATGCAGCGCGACTGGAAGGTTCATGTGTTCTGCTTTAAAATACATGGCGAGAATGGGGCTATGGTGTTATCCTCGGCTGTGAGCCGGCGAAGCCGACTTCGTAAACCTGCAGCACAATCAGGATCGAGAAGCCAATGCGGATGACTTACCAAGGTGATGCTGAAAGCCGAACGACAAAAAACATGATATGGATACAGTCAGGGGAAGACGAGTTAACAAAGCTTTAAATTGATATCGTTACCCAAACTTCACTACAAACCCAAAGTCGCGGCATACTAAAGTCCTAGGCGAAAACATCACTGGAGAACCGATCGCTTTTGATCCCCAAGAACCAATTTTGAATTTCCTCATCCGTCTTCTCGATCCCCATGCCTTCCGCTGCGTCTTGATAGATCCTCTTCGTCATGTTCGCGACCCCTTCACCGACCATACTGCTACCACAGACGTACAGCTTCGCACCGTCTCTGAATGCTTTGACCATCTCCTCTCTCTCCTCCCAAAGCCGATCCTGAACATGCCGACAGCCTTTGCTCTGTTCGCTGGCTCGAGAATATGCGTAGAAAAGCTTGACAACACCATCCTTCTCCCATTGCTGAAGTTCATCCTTGAACAGTGCGTCTTTTTCGGGATGCGCACAACCAATGAACAGGTATGCTGGAGCCAGCTTTCGTCCAGCCTGAATCTGCATTGCTCGTTCTTGGACGAACCCACGGAATGGAGCAAGTCCCGTTCCAGCACAGAACATCATCACAGGTGTGTTCTCGAGATCGTTTGGAGGATGGAAGTTACCATGAGTTGGCTTTACCGCCACATGAATCCTATCCCCTTCCTCAAGAGTCTGAAGATAATTTGAAGCGACGCCGAGATGTCTCTTCGAGGAATGTGCCTTGGAAGGTGCGTCGAGGACCGAGAATGTCACCGTAGCGACTGTGGGGTTGACAAGTGGCGAAGACGAGATAGAGTATTGACGAATGCGCATTGGCGGGAGCATGGCGAGGAAATCACCAAGTGGGAGTGCTGCGGTGGGGTACTCCTCGAGGAGATCAAGAGGTGACCAACGCTTGTTCAGAACCTCCTTCTCAAAATCGGGTCCAGCGAGAGCGAGGAGTTTCGGCTTCACGTCTTCAGGGGCGGTCGATGCAATTTTGAGGATATTCTGAAGATGTCAGTATTTTGAAGAGTATTTCCGAAAGAAACATACCTTCCGGGTGACAGGTTGACCAAGCTCAACATATGCGCTTAGAATGTCCATGATAGAGATCGGATGACCAGTAGGTAGAGTTGTATTTGCACCACTCTTGATCGTGACCATCGCATCCCATGGCAGATTAGCCCACTTCAAGACACGTCGGATATTCTTGGTATTGTTGATCGGGAGGACTGCCAAGTAATCGCCAGACTTGTAGGTCATTCCGGTGGGCAACCTCAACTCAATGTGGCGCTTCGCTGGCTCATTCTCTGCCGTCAAGAGCGTGTTGCTGATCACAACAGCCTCCTGGACGTCCTGTCGCAACCTCGATCTTCTGGATTCGGCGTCAATCTCGATGTCGAGACTTTCCTCCTCAAGCTCCTCATCTCCTCCCAACGCAGGCCACAATTGATCGTCTTGCCATTTGTCGAAGTCATTGAAGATGTCTCCCGCTGCAACATCGCCAAGGCCGATGTCTGTGATCTTGACGGCCCCATGGCCCTCCAGTTCGGTATGGAGCAACTTTGGGACTCGATGGAAAGTAGACACCCAATCATCTGCTAAAGTCAGTCATGAGAAGAATAGTTGATGCCAGAACACTCACGATTGCCACAACCATAGACTGCGAACTTCACTCCCTTTAATGACGAGTCACCCTCTAGCTTCTGTAGCCATTCCACGAAATGAGCAGCGTTGTCAGGAGGCTGGCCTTCATAACTTGAGGAGATGAGGACTACTGGCTGATCTTTTGAAATCTTGCCCACGGCCGCATCGAGAGGGTCGACTTGAGCATGGAATCCATGAGAAGAAGCAGTCCGCGCAAGCGTTTGAGCCAGCGACTCGCATGTTCCAGCATTGGACCCATAAAGGATAGTCATCGGCTTCTTTGGCTTTGCAGCAGCTGATGCTTCGATCGATTGACGCTTTTCTGAGCTCTTACGTTCCTCCGCAGGACCATTGTGCATCATCTTCTCCACGTAGACGGGGTCGATGTGATCTCGCAGAGTGGCATGCATGAAGAAACCTTCGGGTTTGATGGTAAGAGTTTGCTTGATGTGGAGTTGGTATGATGGGTCGTGGAAGCGGAAGTTGAAGTTTTGAAGAAGCATCGCCGTGGTGAGGATAGCTTCTTGCCATGCAAATGGTCGACCAATGCATCCTCGCATACCGTTCCCCTGGCCTCAGGTCAGTAGGCAGTACCCAAATGGTCGTTGTCACTTACAAAGGGCTTCCAGCTGTTTGGTGGAAGCTTGCTGAATGGTTCATCAAGCATTCTCTCAGGCTTGAAGTCCTCTGCATCCGACCCGTACACAGATGGATCCCGGTGGATCTTGCCTAATATGCACAAGATGGGCTGACCCTTCTTGACTTCGTACTTTCCAGCTCCAAGGTATACATGCTCATCCGGTAGATCTTCTCGAGCCTGCACCGTAATTCCAGGTGCAGTTGGAGTCAATCTCAACGTTTCCCTCAAACAAGCTTCGATATATGGAAGTTTCGACATGTGTTCCATTGTCACTGGTCCTCTGCCAATCACTTCATCGACTTGTTTTTGAGCTGCCCGATACGCCGAGGGATTCTTGAGTAGGTTGTAAAAGAGGAAGGAAAGCAGGCCGCTGGTAGTTTCGTGGCCTGTATGGGGTTAGCAAGAGTAGTATCCTGCCAGAGAGTGACACTAACCTGCAATTAAGAACGTGATCATATTGTTCAGTATGCTCTCCTCAGTCAACCCCTCACCTGTCTTTGCATCTCGACCTTTGACCATCGCATTGAGCAGGTCTTTCTTGTCATTCGGATTTGCTTTTCGTTCTGCCACAACCTCTGTAGCGACCTGCTTCAACAATGCAATATCTGAGTCGTACTTTTGCTGCGCAGAACGGAGAAAGTAATTTGCTACCGCAGGTCTGCGAGCTCTCGCTCCAGATTCTGTCAGAAATCCTACCATGGCATTGACGAATGGATGCATCTCATCGTGATAGAAGCTGTTGAATCGAGTGTCCATGGCACAACTGCAGAGACATTAACTTGTGTACTAGTGTGTGCTCCTGGGGGCTTACAGCGCAATCGAGTCCAATGTCAATCGTGTAAAGTCGTCTGTAACATTGATCTTCTCCTTGGGTCCAAACCTCGCCCATTTAGCCACCAATTGGGAGGCAATGTCGTGCATCTCGTCGAACATTGACCGAATACTTAGTGGTCCAAAAGCTGCGAACATCAGCCTCGTTACTGCCCCTTATCACTTATCCTACCTGGCATCAACACTCTGTGTGCAATCTCCCAATTATGCTCTCCTGGATATGCAGTAAACAACCCATCCTTAACACCATTGCGTATCTGCTCGAGGGGTCCTGACACTTTCTTCGAAAATCGTTTCTCGTCGCAGACTTCGTTCATCAATTCATAGGAGGATATGAAAAGTCGTTCGGTACCACCAAGACTAAGCTTGAAGATCTCGCCTGCTTGGATCAGTTCCTGTGTACTGGCAGAGGGAGGATAACTTGCCATATGTATCGGCGAGTCGTACCAAGCTGTTGCTAGAATCTACGGGGTCAATGTCGCTGATGTTGCCCAAAATTGGTAGACCTGGCGGTCCTGGAATGGGTTGGGACATTGTAGATAAGAGAAAAGACGATGGGGAATAGAGAGAAGATAGAGGAACGGTAGAAGTTGTGTGGAACGCAGAGAAGCAGTAAGAGTACAAGAATTGAGAGCCAGAAAGTGAACTCGAGTAAATGGTGTTGATATATGCCCCACGGGAAGGAGCGGTTGGTTCAGGCACGGCGCAACCAATGCCGACAGGTGACGATCAAGCTCTGTGCAACGATGCAGCTTGATGACATAATACCGCGGTCCTATTGCTCTGGTATGATGAGTTCGTTCGTTTCACACGTCATGCACTACGCAGCTGCAGCTGCAAAGGAAGGAAATGTTGAGGCAAAAAGGAGGGGAAGTCGGTGTGTGAAGCTTGTGATTGTTAACTAAGCAACCACCCTAGCTTGTATATATAGACACCGTGGCCACACACTCAATGAACCTACCGCTGGGAGTGGAGGATTCGGGCCGCCCGAATGCACTGTAAATCAGGAACAACTTTCTTCCCGGGGCACGAATGCTATCACTGAGCTTCTTCCGGCCGAGAGCAAGTCCGAGGCTATTTTGGAAAGTCTAGAGTCGCGTCGGGAGAGCTACATGTGCCAATCAATTGTGAGTTATCAAATAACCCTTTATCCATACGGACTATGCAGAAAACTTAATATAATTTTGATATAATTTAAAGCAAACCCAAAGCGATTTAAAGTCTCGAGAACCATACCTGCAGTTCTAGATTGCTTGCAGAATGCGAGTAATCGAAAAACAAGGGAACTATGTGCAGTCTCGAAGCCTGGGACATGAAATGCAACATCAGCTTAAACCTCCTCGCCTCCATGCCAGCCTGAGCAACCTCACGACCGCAGCAACCTTACCTTGATCGAAGTCCTGCAGCGCATTCTTGATGTTCAAGAACTTGCTTTCAGGATAGCTCAGCCAGTTCTTAGTGTCGTCCAACTTCTTGAGGCCCTCATACGCCGTACGAATCAAGCTGTCACTTCCCTCTTTATCTTGAGCCGCCTGCCACCACATTGCTCCGCCAAGTCCGTTCTTCTTGATATATTCCATCTTGGCTTTCGTCTCCTCCTTGCCCTGGTATGTGACAAGTTGTTTCGTCTGAGGATCGTAGCTGTACGTTGCAACGAGGCCGGCATCATAGTGTTCGGCGGCGCCTGGCTTGGGGAGGAATTTATAATCGATCTCTTCGCTGCGACCAGCGTGGCCGCTGCCAAGGCCCTCGGTCCCCTCGAAGGTGCGGCCATACAAAGGCATGCCCAAAACAATCTTGTTAGGGGCAACTCCAAGTTCGATATAATCGCGAACGGCTTTGTCGGCAGATGCGGGAGTTACGTGGGAGTCTTTGGGGCCGGTGTAATAGGACCAACCACCAGCGGCGAAGTCATAGGCCATCAAATGCCAAGCGTCAAGGTACTGTTTGTGGGATTAGCACACATCTTCTGAATCTCGTTCATCGTTTTCAATGTTCTAGCTTTGTGTGAATTTTCAGAGCGTGTTTCCCTAAACCTGACCATGGTGCCTTTCTAGATGCAGCATCCCGGCCCAGTGTACCTTCTGAAAAAGTCCAGGCACGGCTGGGACATTGAACGCGCTGACGCAAGTGACTGAATCCAGGGAGATATCTGACTTACCTCATTCATTTCCTTAATATGCATCCGGTGGTAGTTCTCCTCTCCCGCTGAACATGCAACCGTGAGTTGGAAGTGATATCCTTTCGCATACTTCTCAGAATATGCATCCAACGCAGCCCGGATCTCCTTGAGGAGTAGAACGAAGCTTTGAGATTCTTCTTGGTTCTTGGGGTATTCCCAATCGATATCGATACCATCAAAGCCGTAATTCTTGACTAGATCCACAACTGAGGCAGCAAAGTTCGCTCGTCCAGTGGGACTTTTAGCAGCGACTGAAAGGTTATTGCCCACTCCGGAGGTCGCTTTCCAACCGCCAATACTAGGAAGGGTTTTCAGATTGCGATTCTGCTGCTTCAATTTGATCAATTCACCCACGCCACCATACGCCATGTCTGGTGCGCGTGAGGTTTCTCCATTAAGTGGCATACCCCAAGCAGCAAGGTCGTCCCAGTATCTAATGTAGTTAGCTAAAGCCTTCTGCAGATGCGAGTCAAACTTACAAAGTCCCATCTGCATTTATCAAAGTGAACGAGTAGAGAACATGCGAGAGCTGGTCCACCGGCAGCATCCTGGGGTAGAAACCGTGAGCTGGATACTGGTACCTGGAAGTTGTGAGCGTTACATCTCAATGTGTGCCAATAATCTAGGAGACTTTTTCAATCTCCCAGCGTTGCCTGGACTTTCTTGAGCAGGAGTGGGCCGAGATGGGTATCTCGAGCAATCGAAGGCGGAAGGCCGAGCTAGGGAGCCCCGACAATACTGGGAGTTTAAGAAGCACAGGGCCCGACATACCAATCTGCGATGTACGCCACATTCTTGAATGTCCGGACCATCTCTGTCTGGTTCGATGGTGTAGGCGTAGGCGCTGCATCTGCTATATAGGCAAATGCAACTGCAAGAACGAACTTGCCAACGGCTCTGAAATTAAAGAACATCTTATTCGATTGTGTCTTGTCGGTAGGAGTGAGTTGTAAGAAATGAAACATCAAGAAAATAAATCTCTGCGCATGACATCTTATAGTTCTCTTTATTGAAATCTAGACGAGAACCACGTAGTGTTCGTGAAAATGCTTGGGTTTAACCACCTCGAGCTTGGACGGCGTCGGCACCAGAAAATTATTGCTGAGACATCATGGCTCGAGCCGTATCCGAAGGAAGATCGAAACCCAGCTGCCTGAATTGACTTTGTATTGAGATTCGGGAAGCTCTGGTTGGGTGCGCCGGCTTTATATGCCGTTCCCGCTTCTATCTCTGGGTTCTATACCAAATTTTAACCAAAGATAGCTTCGGGCCCATGATACCGCAGCTGTCTCAGTGAACCGGAATGCACGCTATCTATTTGACAGGTGGGAAATTCGCCTTTGAGTGTTGGATGGATGGTCAAGGAGAGGACGTAATTTCCATGTATTACGACATTCGTCTGATTTTGAAAGTTTTTGGCATGAATCGACCAACGCCAAATGGAACCCGTCCCAATAAACTTCTGCGGCTTCCCCAAAATTACGAGTTGTCATCGTTCCTCTCTGTATTAGATGCCTGCGTAGCCATGGTGGAAGCACCGCTTTTACATTTCGTCGCTTTAGATCCAACGAGATTCGTATCGCTGGCTTCGATATCTTGATTGTGACCTGGGCTGACCGGAGAACAAATGTTGGACCGCTGTACGAGAACACGAAGCTTGGCCGCGAGGCCATGCATCGATCAGTGATGATTCCAAGTCGGCGAAGGACCTTCTCGGCAGGAGGTTTCAAGCATGGCAGGCAGGCACCAATGATCCCCACAAGCTCTTCCAATTTCGCCCACATTGAATCTGTCACGGTTGCTTGGAGGGGATCTCCGAGGTCGACACTGTTGAATGTTGTCATCTTGATGCAAGCGATGACAGTTGCAAGAAGCCTTGTGCGAGGTTGTAGTTAGTACTTGATCGAAGAAGGCAGTTTTGGGGAACACAGGACATGGCTTCGAAGATTAATCCCAGAGGAAACAAGGTATTTCTTCACGGAACGTACCAGTAGTCGTCAGGCAGGAAACAAGGAGTTTCTCTCAAAATGGTCGGTTCAGTATTCGAATGACCTTTATCGGCATCAAGGCGAGTCAGATCTATCAGTACGAAGGCTTTGTGGGATCAGCTCCAACTTCAACATCGATCGGGAAAGACTACCTACAGATATCCATCCATATATGAGCTACAGAGTGGTCAACGCCTGTCATTTTGTTCTCCATGACTGCAGGATACATACTGTGTATTTACGATCCCAGCAGACTACATCTGGTACAGTCTCCCAATTAGACCTCAGTGGGCGGCAGCCAAAGAACAGTATCACAAGCCAGCCAGTCGAGATGATTGACTGAACTGCAATCAAGAACCACAATGTCCATTTCCACCATTTATCAGTTGCAGTACTGAATCGAAGTAGAGAGCATGCAATCGAAATTCGAACGAGTGCCAACGCCACGATCCACAAGAGTTGAACGGCGAACAAACACTTCTACGTAATGAGTTGGTTGCTGTGACTGACATACTGACTTAGACGTCCCCGGCCATGGGCTGCTGCCGCTGCGGCGACGCCATATCCAACAAGAGATAGAGTCTAGAGAGGTCAGCCTTGGAATTTCCTGATGCGGGCTAGCTGATTTTTGCAATTACAATCAAGTAATCGTCGATACCAAGGCGAGAAGTGGAAAGCACGCGTGTAGATCCGAGCAACGCAAACAAGGGACGGCAGCTTAAATGGCGCAAGATATAACGTATTTTGGAGCTACATTGGTGTCGGCCAGTACCTGCGACATCTTAAACGAGGTGGTCGGGGGCAGAAGTCAGAGCTTTCTCGGGCGAACATGAATATTCTAGGTTCTCATAGACCATTTTCACACATGTTAGCTTAAAGTTTTGCCTCCTAAAAATGTGGCCTAGAGGCCCCTGGCGTTCCACGTATCTGCGGAAGAGGAAAATGACTTCCAAGCGTTCTGTTTCACACAGGAGGACCGTCTTCGCAAATTGATGGCCGATGGTTGGTCCAACATGAGATGGCGTGCGGGATGTGAGGTCAAAGCGACCACGCCGCACTCGTTTGACAGCTGGGGTTGTAATACCGAACCCGGTATTCTGGGGCTGGGCTAGAAGTATTTAGAGACGCTTTCCTCTGAAAGGTTTTCTGCATGCTGGTGGAGACTGAATTGAAAGGTCTAATCGGCGATCTTCCACGCTTCCTCACGCTTCCTCCTCTATCATCAAGTCGGCATACAAGTACTTCATATGCTAGGGCATCGAAGCGGTGGACTTTCCGGGTCATGCTTGAGAAGGAATCGCAGCTTGATATCTGCTGAATTTGGTTGCCGCGGAGTCAACAAAGTTAATGAAGCGCAGCGGGTACTCCCGTACAAGACTGAGTCGTGGATTCGAAGAGCCGCATCTTCTCAGCTAAAGAAGTCCCAGCTACGCACGTACATCCGATTCTAGCTTCAGCGAGGGGTCTCAGACCACTCTGCAGACGGCTTGAACGGTAAAAAAAAAAAAAAAAAAAAAAAAAAAAAAAAAAAAAAAAACAGCCCATATTTCCACAGATCGCAGAGCTAAGTAGTTAGGGGTACTGTGAATCTTCAGCCACCAGCAGGAGTTCCTTGCAATATGAAGACACTAGAGTCTAGAAAGACTTATTAACTATTCATTCCTTGGGGTATAGTCTCGATCCTGAACAGATACATCGGCTCGCGCTGCGCCTATCCCTTAATTCTGAAATTGTCCCATTCATCGTCGTAGTCTTCGTCGTCGTCCTCATTCTCTTCGGGTATATCGACACGTGCGGGAGGTACGGCTTCGTTGTTGACTGGTAACAGACGCTCCTTCTTCCTCAGTGCCTCTCTCTTCTCCCGCATCTTCTTGACCCGAACCTCAAGACTCTCCATTTCTTCCAGCTCCTCCTCCATCTTCCTAGCAGCGTCCTCCTTGTCCCCTTCCAGCTCTGCTTCCTGTCTCTCCTTCTTAGCCGTATAGTCCTCATCTGCTGTCTTCTTCGCCAATTCCTGCGCTGATATTGCTGGTGCAGAAATAACAGCATCATTTTCTGCCTTCGCCTGAGCCTCAGCTGTAGCAATATCTGCCTCGAATGCTGCCCATTCATCCTCGTCCACATCCGGCTCCGGTTTCGTAGATACTGGCGTTTCAACTGGTTTGGAGGGCGTGGCGGGTCGCGAAGGGATCTGCATTTCAATTCCACGAACAATCACAGGTGCCTCTTCCTGTCCTAGATCAAAGAATCCTTCTGGTATTCCATTGGCAGGTTTACTGCGTTTGTGAATCGTGCCTTCATCCTCCTCGTCGCCGGCTTTTCTCTTCTTCGATGGATGTTCGGCTGTCGTTACAGATTGTGCTTCGGGCTCCTGGAGTTTCTGCAGCCGCATGATATGTCCAGCAGATCGTAGATGCCCATCCCACAGTGATTCGCTCTTCAATTGTAGATGGCAGACGAGGCAGAGAAGAGTGCCAGTCGTAGAGTAGCTGGCGTACTTGTGTTGAATGCGGCGAGCTGCTCGCTCGTTCTTGAGCAAGGCTCGTACATCCGCCATCCTGGTAGCCGCGAGGGTCTCGATGAGTTGGTGGAGAGGTAATGGGATGGGATGTTTGGGAGAGCTTGAATTCGCGTTGTCGAGTTATTTCAGAGAGCTGAGAGATTGGTGGTCCAGAGCAGGTGTACAGTACTTGGCGATGAAGCTTGAGAGGGGATTGATGAACAGATGAGGATTGCTTAGGATTGATTTTTCTTGGTCGGTCGGTC
Organism: Acephala macrosclerotiorum; assembly: GCA_014904845.1. NCBI lineage: Eukaryota > Fungi > Ascomycota > Leotiomycetes > Helotiales > Mollisiaceae > Acephala > Acephala macrosclerotiorum. Next base: position 28,965 of record MU119425.1, read on the forward strand.
GTATAAGCCGGATTCCAGGACTATCTCTTGATGTTCCGAGCTGCTTGGGACTTTGTTGTGCAGCCGCTCTTCAACTCTGTGGAGGTTGGTTTTTCGAGGTTCAGAGCTCTCACTGGCGCAAGGTTATTCCGAAGGCTTAGCGTGCCAATCAGATCATAGGCAGAGCTCCCCGCAAAATTGGAAGTCGCCACAGACTTTTAGTTCGATCGCATTAGTTATCCAGCTCTATCGCCTCTTCCATCCAACCTCAATTCTTCTCACGACCAACAACCTCGCCGGCATCCATCAGTCAACGTCTGCCACTGCGTCGCGCCTCACTCAACTCGTCGCGTTCTTCCCGCGACACCAGCAGTCTATCGCAATCGACTATTGACCTGCAGTTCGATCCAGCACGCGATCTGGGGCGGGGGCAGAAGAGTCGCGACAACAACACGGTCTGGGCAGGTCACAGAGAATCTCGTGCTCCCTGGATAGCTTCACGTTCTCTTCTATCATTGCCCGCGCCATCGCATCATAGCTGTCTTGTAGAGCCCAGTGAGAGCGTTAAATCACGCGAATTCTATCTGAAATCACCTCGACAAATCCATACACCCTCGTAAAGCTCCACAATACGATCTGTGAATCGCCTCTGAGCCCATATCCATCATGGCTGGTAAGCATTGACTACATCCCACGATACGCGACAGCGCCGCAAAGCCTGATCGTCGGTCGTACCTGCTTTTGGGAGACCAGGGAGCTAACATCTTCTCCCAGACGAACCTCGAAGATCGGTACGAGCCACGAAGGGCCAACACACAAAGATGGATCTCGATCAAGCAACTCCCGAACCCAAGAAAAAATCTACAAAGAAGGCGAAGAAGGTGGAGGTGGAGGAAGAAGCCGAGATCATTCGTTGCGTCTGCGGAGCGCGGGAGAGTCCAGATGGAGACGACGAACCATGGATTGCCTGCGACAATTGCAATGTCTGGCAGCACAATGTCTGTGTTGGCGTTCCGACATATGATGAGGACATCCCGAAGAATTACTTGTGCGAGGAATGTAATCCAGCTTTCCACAAGGAGTTGCTGGACGCGCTCAAAAATGGGGTCCATCTATGGGAGAAGCGCCGCAAGGCATACGAGAAAATGAAGGCAGACGAGGAGAAGGAATCCAAGAAGAAGGGTAAGAAGAAAGGCAAGAGAACCAGCGATCCTAAGTCCGAAGTCAGTCATACCACGAACGGCAAAGCCAAGTCTCCTTCTACGCCTGTTCCTGCCGAGCCGAAGAAAGAGAAGAAGGATGTTGCTACGAAGAGTTCGGCCGCCAAGCGTAAAGCCCGAGATGATTCCCAAGATAAAGAATCCATAAAGGTACGTTCCGAGCCCTTATATATTTTTGGACATTGCTAACCAGATCCAAGGAACCACAGTCGAAGGCACGAAAGGTTTCTGCTGCACACACTGCACACACTGCCCCACGACAAGATACTCCTGCCTCTGGCCTGCCAGTCAAAATTCAGGATCTCGAGACATCTCGACAAGGAGTCGCGACTTTGATAGTCAAGAACTCACGACAAGCCGTGCAAAATGCTATCAAGCAAGGCGTCTACACCCTGAGGGAGAACGATACGGTCGAGGCTAAGGCAGAGCGTCTCTCTATCGAGATTGAAAACGCTGTGTATGAGGCCGATAAAGCCGCGTACAAGAACCAATCTCGGGCTATTAGCTTCAATCTCAAACACAATCAGGAATTGTGCAATGGCCTCCTTACCAGAAGTTTGACACCCCAACGACTAGCTGTCATGAGCTCCGACGATATGGCCAACAAGGAATTGAAGCGCGAAACTGCAGAGATGAAGGCACGCTCCGACAAGCAGTCCATCATGGTCTCTGATGATGGCCCTCGAGTTCGCAGAACACACAAGGGAGAGGAGGTTATCGAGGGTGACAATTTCGCTGTTGCGAATGACAACACAATGTCTACTTCTCGAAGACGAAGCATGCTGGATCCAAATGCCGAGATGGCTGCTCGATCACGAGAGAATTCTCCAGGAAACCAAGTTGAGCTTCCAGACGACATCGACTCTTACCCATCTCGAGATGATATTCGCAGTCAAGTAGCTCCCAAGCAACCACTCAATATCGAGACGAAGGCTGGGTTGCCGATGCGGAAACCCTCCGGTCAAGCAGATTTCGATATCAACAAGGTCTTTTCGAATGTCCCGTCACAATCTCCGATCAACTCACATCACCCTCGCACACAATCCATGAGCAATGCTCCCCCTCCCAATGGACCTGGCGTCGACCCAGAAATCGACAGGATGCTACAGGACGACGATGGTAATGAGTCTCCGCCCTACTCTCCCGCCGAATATAGCTCTGATCCCGAGATTGTCTGGCGTGGTATCGTTGTCATGGACTCTATCGCCAGATTTCCTGCTGTTTCCAAGCATGTTGCTGGTGTAGATATCAGTCAGACTCTTGCTTGGAGCGACGTTCTTCAGAAGGAGCTAAAAGTTGCAGGTCGAATCGATCGTGAAAAGGCAAACGAGTACCTCTGCAGTCTCAGATACAGCCCACCAACCGACGTCGTCGTTGTCAATGTCACCCCAACAGGAGAGGATGCGACTACAGGTTTCAACGAGCTATACGATTACTTCCAGAGCAAGAACCGCTATGGTGTCCTCGCCAACAAGGGTATCGGAAACATTCGAGATACATACCTCGTCCCAGTACCACCATCGCCAGCTAATCTGCCAGACTTTATCGTCAATCTCGAAGGTCACAAGATTCCAGAAGAGCGCCCAGAGCCAATGGTCGTCATCGCCCTTGTAATCCGCAACGATACTCCTACCGACATAGGACGCAGTTTTGATGGTGCTACCGAAGCTCAATCTCCTTCGCTGATGGGTCATCCTCAACGACAAATGTCTCTGGGTGGCGCTGGTCCTTCAATGTCTCCGATAGCACCCCAAGGTCCAGGCACGTTTGCCACACCTCCAATTCCACAACAACAATTTCCGTCGAACGACGCCCAACGAAAATATGAAGACGAGCAGCGACGAATGGTAGAACAGAGAGAAGGAGAGGCCAATGCCCTCAGGATCCTCGGTGGATATGCCGAAGCTCCGACAGTCGCATTTCTCATGCCACAAGCGTACCAGATGAGAGAAATTGAATGGGAGATCATTCGGAAAATTCTGGAGGATGATGAGAAGGCCCGCTCTGACTTAGCACACCTGAGCCAAGTCCTCGAAGTTCGTATGTCGCAGGATCCTAGGGCACAACAGAGTCGTTGATGGGTTTGAGGGACCTCATTATTGGGTGAAATACGGCGTTTTGTGTACATTATGGCTGTGAGGATTAATTTGCGTTCATTTTGACGGGCTTCAATAAGCCTCGTCCTTTTCTTTTATTCAGTCAATACGGGATGCGCATGCAGGTTTACGATACCATTATGAGATCATGACCTGGAGAGTTAGGATCATTGATTTCTTTTAGTGCTTTGTAGAGAAAGCATCAAAATTCAGCAGGTCTTTTGCTATGTCTCAGTGTGCGTACGTCATGTACCTCCACCTTCCCAGTGAGAGGTGCCTTCGAATCCCCGCATATTCAGATGCTTACTTCATGCAATATTGCTGTTTCCTGTGATCCAGCTCATGATTCTTACAATTGCAGCTAAGCCGATGAGGAAGATGTACCGAGCCAGCTCAGATATTCAGGAAGGTACTCGACTCTACAGCTTGATGTTCCCGAGGTCGTGCATTGTTAGCTATTCCATCCACTCGCATCTTTGTTCTCGACATCTCCCATGCAAGAATTGCTTTTCTTTGCTTCGAGAACATCAATAAGCATAGTGCGTGCCGTGGCAGACCACTGCACGTTCACATCTTCCAATCATGCTGCTCCAGCTTTATCTTGCATTTCCATCTCAAGTATTTTAAGTGCCCAATTGTCTACGGTGAAGAGTTCGTCAATGCCGCCGACCGAATATGCATCACACCAAGATCTCCGTGTCCAAGTCCATATATTTCTTTTGCCAGCCATCTCGTATCTTTCTTCCGACTCTCTACACACATATCAAGAGCCCCAAGGGCTTCCTTCTCTTTTTGACAAGCTTTCTTTTATAATTTTCTCGTGTATTTACCTCGCCTCCAAACACAGCCGTCAACAACGGCATCTCTCCTCAATCTAGAGACCTCCTTCCTCAGTCTCCCGACCATGACGACCCTACCATCTCTGCAAACACTCCCACCGTCAGTCTTCGTCCCTCGACAGAATCAAGGCGACTGCTCCAATAGCGCCCAAGCAGCAATCAATGCGACAACCGTCGCCGCGTCTCGCTCCATCCAACAAGCCCAAGCTACCGCTGCACATGCAACAATGCAAATATCGATTTCTGTCTCTGCAGTGAATGAGCAGACCTCTAAGTACATTGCTTTAGCCAATATTGCGATGAGCAGCCTGATGGTGAGTGTTAGTGGATTGGACATGCATTTGCTGGCTGCGAATTCGAGTGCGGTAGCGGCAAATAGCCAACTTGCTGTTGCTAGCTAGAGCTTGGAGGTTTGGTTGGGAGAGTGAGTTTGGTTGAGGTACGGACATTCACAGATGATGGTGGTTAGAGGTTGAGAGTAAAGATAGATAGCTGAGCTGATTGATTCGAAGGCTTCGGCGTCTAGTGTTTTGCTTTCAGCCCAGAACGCTGTTGCTTCTGCTTCCGGTATGCCCATCTCTTTCTGCAGTCAACTCTAGAGAACTGAAAGTTCCCAGCGTCTGTATCAGCAATCGCTGCTTCAGTTTCACATCTCCCAACAGCAACACAGACCGCTGCTCCGAAATTTATTCCAGTCACTCAACAATCAGGCATCGTCTTCCCCATTCCTGCTCAGATCGCTCTCCTCGTTGTCGGCAGTGTCCTGGCTTCTGTCCTGCTAACGCTCGCAATCTCATGTCTGATCATCAGGCCGAGGAGGAAGGCTGCCTCCAAACGGGAACTCGATGAATGCCTAGCTACAGCAAGTGCGGATCGAGTCGATGCATATCCGCCTGTCTCGCGATCACCTAGTTCAAACGCTGGAAAGAGGTCAAAGCCCCTGACTTCCAGTGCAATATCATCCAATCAAAGAAGAAGTAAAGGAGAATCTATTGAAGAAGAGAGTTCAGACTCATTTTCCAGATTCGTGCCACTAGACGCCAGAACCAGTATAACAGTCCTCACCGCAAGATGTACTACGGTCTCAGCGCAGTAAATCGAGTCTGGAAAGTCTGTGTGTATTGGTGTGTCTGAAGAGAGAAGGTCTCAAGAGAGAGAAACTATCTAAGGTAGGATGCTAAGCTAAACTAGTGCTGGTCCACGTGACCCCAACAATCAGTCGGGCAATACAGGTAGCAGAGATGACTTCAGCAAGACCATCATCATCCTTTACTGCTCCACTATCACGAACACGACTCTTCATTCCTCCTAGTCCTGGAAGTTCGCTTTCGGATCCTGTTCCACTGCGACAACAAGCGTACCAATATCAGAGATCTGTGCTTTCAGAGGTCGTACCTTGGGAAGAGGTAGCGCCATCATCAAGTAGCAATGAGGAAGACAAGGATAAGCAAATCAGAGTCGAGACGGAAATTGAGGTTCGGCTAAGGAATAGAGATAGTTCGGAGACTTTGAGAATGGCAGGAGCATACTAGTGTGTGGTATTGCGGGGTAATGAGATAAGGAAAGTGGGCGAGGTAATGCAATTATGCAATATATAATGTGTAAGAAGAGAACCAGCACGATTTTGATAGAGAGTTTAGAGAGTAGACACCCGAGAAGAGGAAATAATCAATTGGCTTTTGTTCCAACCCCAAGAAACCGTACCTACTCAAGCAAAATCTCATACTCAAATTCTTTGCTCTCCAAAGCATACTCAGGCAAAGTAAATGGCCCACAACTTCCCGTGCCAATACCGTGATGAGCCCAATCAAGTCTGACGATCGTCTCTTTCCTTTTCTTTTCAATCAAATCATATGGATGTTTCGCATCGTCGAGATCCCTTGTCGAATAGTGCAGAGCGGTGAAGCTAGCTTCTTCAAGGTCACCGAAATACGCCTTCAGGCCTCCATGCTTGCCTTGGAAATGCACCCACCGAGTGTCGGCTCTGTTTCCCGACTCCTGTGGGAATTCGTAGTTCGTGTACAAGTTGTCGATAGATGCGGTGTAGGTTCCAATCTTTTGAGACAGCTTCTTGTCTCTGTAAGATTCTCCTGGTCCACGACCGAACCAAGTTGCGGAGTCGATATCGTTTAAGCTCAACGTCAACCCAAGTCTTGCGAAAGTCTTTGGGAGGGTAAACCCTTGAGGTACGCCTTTGACTTTGATACTGAGGTGTTCAGATGTAAAGGTGTAGGTAAACACTGAGTCAATACTCCATTCCAGGACCGGAGGGGCGATACGAGTGTTGACGATTACGACTACTGCATCGGGCTTGTTCGACCAGGACACAGATCGCACGTGGCACTTCGTCTTGTCCAGAAATGTGGTTCTCCAGATGTCGCCGAAATGGGGGTGATCATTGTCTGTTATCGGGCGGAAGAGATCCAATACTGGCGGGTCGTGGATGAGTTCTTCTCCTCCTGGACGCTTCCATGAGAGTAGTGTGCCGTGAACGATGTTGAACTGCCATTGAACACCGCTTGAGCTGCTGATTGAGAGAAGTTGTGGAGTGAGCTGCTTGTATCTCGGCGCCGTGGGCGATCGAAGCGACTTAAGAACTTCGAGCTTGGGTGCGGGGACGAGAAGAACTTGGCCAAATGCTACTTCGTGACCGGCTTTGGCCCAGTTGGTGTCCTTTCTCAATGTGAAGCTGAGCTCTAGATATGTTTCGTCAGATGTGAGGTCTGAAACACCTTCAATATCTAGCTCAACGATTTGGCTCGGTTGTACTCCTGTGAGGCCCGTCAGCCGCTGCTCATCTAAGATTCCACGCCACAAACCTTCGGGGATTTTTACTTCCTTCCCCGCCTTCTTGAAGCCATCACCAACTAAGCACCAGGTGCACTTGAGATGATCCAATGTAGTGTGGTCATATCGACTGATGATCTTAACTTTGTCCTTGCTACCACCCAAGACCTGAACTGGCTCAATGGCTTTACCGTACTCGATCAATCCAGGATTTGGAGTGTGGTCTGAGAAGAGGACTCCATCAAGGACGAAGTGTCCATCATTTGGCTCATCTCCAAAGTCACCACCGTATCCATAGTACTCAACTCCATCAGGTGTCTTGGTTCGGAGTCCCTGCTATTGTCAGCATCATTCTCAGTGTCAGGGCTTTCAATCCCCCAGCCTTTTCTGGACTTTCTCGATCCATCTTCTCTTGGGCAAGAGCGGTCATTGGCTAGACTTGGGAGGCACCGCCACAGGCAGTATCTCAACCTGAACTCGCCTCCTCGACTGTCCTGTCAGGACTAGGGGATCAAAACAGCTGCTCAGTATGTATAAGAGACGGATGACCTACATGATTCGCCCATTCCCAAACGAATCCGCCCATCAACCTCGGGTACTTGTAGAAAGTTTCAATGTACTCTTTAATGTTTCCAGGCCCGTTTCCCATCGCATGAACGTACTCGCACATCACCAATGGTTTCTCCCACTTCTCAGTCTGAGTTGCAAAGTCAGTGATATACTCTACAGATGCATACATTCTACTGTAAATGTCCGCAGTCTTGGCCTCGTAGTCACCCTCGTAATGAATCAACCGAGTAGGATCGTAAGCATGCATAAGGTCATACATGTGTTGGTGGTTTTGGCCATAGAATGACTCATTTCCTAATGACCATATAATCACGGAAGGATGATTCTTGTCGCGGTAGACAGCTTGCCGAGCACGGTCGAGGTAGGCTTGCTTCCAAGCAGGATTATCCGAGGCCCATCGCGCGGGATCTCTATCTTTCGGTCTCTTATCTGCTTTTTCGAAATCAGGTAGATGGTGAAACTGTGGTGGAATGGAAATCTCATCGACCTCGCCGAATCCGTGACATTCGAGGTCACATTCATCCATGATCCAGAGTCCAAGTTCATCGGCCAGATCGTAAAGTCGAGGATCATTCAATTGATGAGACGTTCGGACGGCGTTGATATTGTGTGTCTTCATGAGCAAGAGGTCTTTGAGGAGAAACTCATAGGGTACAGCACGTCCATGGTCGGGGTGGTGTTCGTGTCGATTGGTTCCACGGAACTTGACTGGTTTGCCATTGACAAGGAAGACGCCGTCCTTCAGCTCGGAAACTCGGAAACCGACTCGTTGGTGAACAGCACAGTCTGATGTTGACAAGACCAGCTTGTACAGGTATGGAGTTTCCGCTGTCCACTTTTGTGGTGCGTCGACAGGAATCTTAAAAGTTGTGCTAGAGTCCGCAGTCTGAGATGCGGTAGCAACCACTTGTCCAGCAGCATCGAGAAGCCTCAAGCTCACATCGGCTTTGGTGTTGAGGTCAACTTCAACTGAGAGCGTTGCATCCTCATACTTAGAATCCAAATGGGTCTGCACGTGGAAGTCTTGAAAGTGAATCTTGGGAAAGGCAAGCAGGTTTACATCTCGGAAGATGCCACTCAACCACCATTGATCCTGGAGGCATGTAAGTAGGGCGACGGAAAGGGCTAGTGGTACTTACCTGATCTTCTATATAACTTCCATCACAGAACTGGTAGACTTGAACCGCCAAGAGGTTCTCATCCGCATCCTTCACAAATGATGAGATATCGAACTCCGAGGGGTTTCGAGAGCCCTGAGAATAGCCAACCTCCTTCCCGTTCACCCAGACATGGAACGAAGAATCAACACCTTCGAACCTCAGCCTTAGTTGATGGCCTTTGAATGATTCTGGGATTGTGAAAGTTCTTTTGTAGCAACCAGTCTCATTCTCGTCATATGGAACTGCAAGAATATTAGCATTGGCCTTTATTTCAAGAGCCGAGGAGCCCAGTTAAGATGTCCAGAATACCAGCGGTCATTCTGCTGAGCTCAAATTACTTACCATGAGGAGGATCAATTGGAAAAGGATAGATCATATTGGTGTAGCTGGTAGCTGATGAGTGCGGTGTCAATATCATCCTGGGGCAAGCTCACTGTGGACCCTTTCCGTAGCCCTGCAATTGCCACATGCCTGGGACCTCAATTTTGCCCCATTCCGCCGTATTGTATCCAGGGTTGAAGAAGTCTTCGGGGACGTCGAAAGGACTCTTCGCCAGGCTGAACTCCCATGTCCCTGACAGGGAGAGAGTTTTGGACTTGGATATATCACGTGTTAAGGCATCCTCTGAGGAGTTGTAGAGGAAGAAGGTGGCTCTTGGCGGAAGGGTGTTCCTATGCAAGACTTCCAAGTTGCTCCAGTCTGGCAATACCTTGGGGAAGGTGTGTGTTTCAGTCATGTTGACCTCGTTCGACATCGACTCTGGTCTGGTTGCGTGTGATGGTATGATTTGGGGGCTGATGAGCACGAAACCGTTCGACTCTATCGAAGAGGTCTCGCTCTTGTCTTCATGTTGTTGATGGTCTTGCATTTGATATGCTCGGTGATGTTTGCCACAGTTGACCGGTTTGCCTACGGTCAGCGGGGATGTTCGGGGAAGAAGGTGGAGTCGTGGTTGAGTAGTAGGGGATGAGGATGGCGGGGCTGGGGGCGCTTGAACGCTTTGGGACATCCGCGAACTGGCGCCACGACAATTCTCAAACCTAACACCAATCCACCAACATTAACGTTACAATAAGACGACGAGATGCTATTCATGAGCCCGGCATCCCCGAATGTTCTTGGCTATCCTAGCTATCCCAGCTATCCTAATTGTACGACGAGTTCAAAGCGAGCCACATCACGAACGGTTCAAGAACTCGCCTCGAGGCATCACGACTGTAGCAATGGCTCGCCCGTTCCAAGCTCACCGCGTCTGACAAGCTTGAACCGAGTGGAGAGGAGAGAACACATGAGTGCAGCAAAAGGTGGACGAGCATTCCCACATCCAGGTTGTTTTATCCGGCGCCAGGGCATTCTCAGGTCACAATGGGATTTTTTAAAGTTACAACCTGACTCGTGACAGCCTAACCTTACCCCACAATCATCTCCCCGCAAGGAATCTTGGGCTGAAGCTGACCCAACAACTTGAATTCGCTTAGACTTCCACTAGATCTGCGCCATCTTATCGTCGACCAACCCGTGGCGTCGTGGTTTTGGGCGGTGAGCGCCACTCAGTCGGATTTCAAGTTTTGAGATCTGGTTGAGTTACACTTCATGAAGGGCTGCCCCGAAGAAAGCATGCGTCCAACTTCCCTCTTCTAGCCTATGGTATTGCCTGCTCAATCCAGTCCCGAGACAGCATTTTATTTCACGATTGCTCCGTTCTTGGTGAGATGCGAAGTGTGGAGTCATCCGAGGTCAGCACCCCTTGCAAATCAGAACATATCCTGGAGGCTGGAATGGAGCATCTGAACCACAGCAAGGACATGTCACCTTACGGGTGATACATCTCTCTCAAGATCGTCATTGTTATCTGCCGGAGCTGCATTGTATCATGGGAGATGGCGCGTTCAGAACTTGAAGTGGCCAATGCCCACATCTGCTCAACGCCACATTTCCATCTTGCATGGACCAGCCCCCCAAGATATGGCTATGATATTCGGGCCGTCAGAAACCGCCATACCATTCAGGAACATGCCCGAGAGATGAACTATCGCCCGCGCCTGTGTACGGACCAGGCTACGAGTCTGGAGACGAGGGGAAATATCGGGGATCTTGACTTGGCACCAAGTCATAGACCAGGGACTTGGTTGACAGATGTATAAAGAGGACGGATTTGCACAATCATCGCCCATATCTACGGCACCAAGTTTGCATAGCGGCTCTTTTCTATTATGGCCACCCCTAAGGTTGAGACTGCTGCCGTCGAGCACCACGAGAAGAATGTCGAAATTCCAGTTATTGATGAGAAGTATGTTTCTGGCAATGTCACTCAGGTCCAGGCCGCATCGGTCGCTCTCGCGGCTGCTGTGGCTGCTCAGAAGCCATCACTACTCTCGAAAAATATGCTGAAGCTCTACTTCATCATGGGAATTGGGTATCTGGTTTCGACGATGAACGGTTTTGGTATGTTGCCCACCTGCCTCCGTACGTTTCACTGACACCTCAGATTCCTCGTTGATGGGCAGCATCAACGCGATGACTCCATATCAAGAAACCTTTGGGCTCAGTGGTGCTGGCTCCAGCACTGGTCTCATCTTCATCATTTACAACCTCGGCCAGATAGCTGCGTTCCCATTCTGTGGTCTCCTGGCAGATGGATATGGGAGAAGGGTCTGCATCTTCATCGGCTGCGCCATTGTCTTGGTCGGTACTGCCATTCAGGCATCCGCTCATACCAGAGGTCAATTCATTGGAGGAAGATTTGTTCTTGGACTGGGTGCTTCACTTGCTTCTGCTGCTGGACCTGCATACACTGTTGAGCTAGCACACCCTGCATATCGTGGGACTATGGCTGGAATGTGAGTTCAGTATCACAAACTTCAACTTTCAAGTTGATTGCTTACACGATACAAGGTACAACAACTTCTGGTGGCTTGGAAATATCCTTGCTGGGTGGACTACATACGGGTCAAACAAGTTAGAATTTCCTCTCTCCAGGCGCCTCATCATCTGACATAGGCTAGAAACCTCACCTCTTCTTGGGCTTGGAGAATCCCGACCATCGTTCAGGCAGGTCTGCCATCTGTCGTCATGGTCCTCATCCTGTTCTTCCCCGAATCCCCTCGCTGGCTCATTGCACACGACCGACGTGAAGAAGCACTTGCAATCTTCGCAAAGTATCACGGAGATGGTGATGAGAACTCCCCAATTGTCCAGCTTCAATATCACGAGATCATTGAGCTACTCCAGCAAACAAGAGATGAAAACCCATGGTGGGACTTCCGCGAATTGGTTAACACGAAAGGTGCACGATATAGATTGTACATGGTCATTGGAATGAGTTTCTTTGGGCAGTGGTCCGGAAATAACGTCGTCTCTTATTTTATGGTTTGTCTCAATGTCCCTTTACCACGCGAACACTTGTTAACGATCTCAGCCTGAAATGATTGCAAACGCTGGCATCACGAACAAGAACAAGCAACTGCTCATCAATGCCATCAATCCAATCTTCTCGATGATGGGTGCCATCTATGGTGCAACGCTCCTCGATAAACTCGGTCGCCGCTTCATGATGATTGCAGGACTCACCGGAGCTCTCTTCTCCTACATACTCCTCACAGCCTTTACTGCGAGCTCTGAAGCTCACCCGAACCTCTCATATGGGACCATCGTCGCCATCTTCCTCTTCGGCATCATCTTCGCCTGGGGATTCACGCCTCTACAAACCCTCTATGCTGTGGAATGTTTGGAGAATCGGACCCGTGCCAAAGGCTCAGGTCTGAATTTCCTGTTCCTCAACATTGCCATGGTGGTCAATACATACGGTATTAGCGTCGGCATCGCCAAGATTGGATGGAAGTTGTACCTTGTTTATATCGCCTGGATCTGCATCGAGATTGTCACTATCTACTTCTTCTTCGTTGAGACGGCTGGGAAGACACTTGAGGAGATGAGCGACATCTTCAATGCTAATAACCCGAGGAAGGAGAGTACAAAGAAGACGAGGGTAGATTTCGATGAGCAAGGCAATGTGGTTCACGTGGATGGATGAGGAGCTCTAGTGAACGGAATTGCATGACTAGCTACAGCAAACCCCAAACTCCAAATTTAAAACCCTATTCTACATACATGACAACACATTGGAACTAAATTTCCTCCTCTTCTTCTGGCGCTTTTTTCCCTTCCTTCTCACGTTTCTCGAATTCTTGCCGAAAATGTAGTAATTTCTCCCTACGGTACGTGTTCATATCAGCTTTGGAGCCAGCATCCCAGTTAATGTTCTGCTCGCTGAAAAGCTCTGAGGCATTAATGATACCAGAGTTCAGAAGTATGATCTGGTAATTACGGACTTCAGCCAGCAACCTCTGATTCTCTACACTCCATGCGTTTGAATTAAGATTATTTTTTATCCTATGCAGTTCGTTTATGCGATTTTCCAAGTATGATTTGCGGTGAGAATTCATATTAATACCCCAGAGGGCTAATGCATCAGTCCGGAAGTCGAATATACGTTCGGAAAGCGGAACCATGATTCCCAGATCCATGATTTCCTTCTCTAAATCTTGTCCTTCCTTGAGCAAGGTGAGGTTCCCGGGACTCCATGGAGCCTTCCTGTCTTCTGAATCCGGTTCCTCTTCTGGCTCTTCTGGCTTCTCTTCTGGCTTCTCTTCCGGCTTCACTTCCGGCCTCTGACCTGCGAGCTCGCGCTTGAGAACTTCGTCTAAATCCTTGAGTTTTGCGGTAATTGTTTGAAGTTTGTTCTCGAGCATCCACGTAATTTGAATAGGCAAGATGTCGGCTTCAAGCGTGTCTGTTGACAGCGTGAAACCTGAAGCGTTGAAACCCTTCAACTTCTTTTCTATGTCCATAACCTTGTTCCATTCTACCCGGCACTGCGAGTCTGATATCCGTAATCATTTTGACAGTAGGATGATCGTCACATGGAATATTCTTTGCTTTGATAGCCTTGACTAACCAAGCCATGCGATTAAAGTAGCCCATGGCATCTGGAATGTCCGACCATAGTTCCGACATCCTTTTCATTTCTTCTTCTGGAGTCAGATCTGATTTGTGAGTTTCGTCAACTGGAGATATTACTGCTTCTAACAGCGAGCGTCTTGTCTTGAGCGCTTTAAGCTGCGATTCCAGTCTAATTGGATCAAGTGACGCGTTTGCCATGCCAGGAGCGCCATACCCATCGACATCTGCGGGCATAGTTTCTGACCAGCCGAGAACTTTGGTCATTTTCAAAGATTGTTGAGTGAAACCGATGGCAATCCATTCCACCTGACACTCTGTCCAGAGGCGATGCAGCTTGTCCGACTTCAATTCTTCCTCGAGGTCTAGGGGCTTCGGTCCTGAGTGCATCTTGTGTAGCGCTTGCATATACATGGCTCTTCGCATAATAGCCCAGAACTGTGCTCCTGTGTTTCCCAAGTCGTCCGGTACCTTGAATTGGGTGAATTCTGGCTGGATGAGAATACCCTTTTCTCGTTGCCAACCATCAATATTTTGTAGTCTCACTATTCGCTCCAGGCTAGTAAGCCAAGAGTAGTACACTTTAGATGCGACAAAGAGATTATTTATCTGTTCGTCGGGGGATGTTTGATCTGCGCCTTGAGAACCTAAGTGCTGTTCTAACTCCAGCACTCTGTCGATGACAAGTGGTTGTTGCGATTCAAGTGTTTCCGTGTCAAATGCTAGGTCCGGATTGAAACCCTTCAAATCTGTAGCTTGTGTGGCCTGCCAACCAGGGACATTTCGTATTATAAGCCGATACTGAACGTTGAGAAGTCTTATAAACTGTGTATTGCATTCATTGCGCAACTTTCCATGTTTTTCTTCCTGGGCTTGCCCAGTTTTGTATTCGGCCTCAAGACGGGCGAGCTGTTTGCTAAGGGCTTCAAGTTGAGATTCCAAAGTTGTTGTTGCTTCAAGAACGTCCAATTTCGCCGGGTAGAAACCTTTATAGTCCATATGTTCTCGGGGACCCATAAGCTTCTCCAAATTGATGATTTTTGAGTATTGCGCGCTACACTTGTTAAAGATATCTTTGCGCCTCTTCCTGCTCGACAGTAGATCTGGGTCCCCAAATCTCAGTAGAGCTTCTCTGTGAGCTACATCGCCTACCAGCTCACGCACTGTTGCTTCTAAAGCCTTTGTTCTTCCGTTTAGCGAGATTTCTTCCTTCAGGCCAGCGTCCAAAGTCGGGTTCCAACCCTTGATGTTTCTCGTTTCCAAAAGCTTTTCAAGGTATATCATTTCCCGTCGCTCTGCTCTCCATTGCATGTTTAATATACGATTCCGAGTGAGACTTGAGACCAAGTCCAATCTCCTGTCTTTCTGATACTGGCTCCACCACAGTGGGACAATGATATCTCCAATTGGTTTTGTAGCTTTTTCTTCAGTCCACCTGCCTTGCAAGTACTCGATATGCGTGTCCATGAACTCAATTTGGGACTGAGTTATATCTTTCGCACCGTAAGGCGCTACGGCTGGTCTAACATTGGTTATATCATCTTGAGAGGGTGGCTTCCAATCTCGGCGCGAAATGTGGTTCATCTCGAGTATTTGAGCCAGCCTTGGTAGATATTCCCAACGTAGCATAGCAGCTGGCAAGTCTCGCCATCTCTTAGCGACCTCTTGCTCGTCGTTTTCAGGAGCCGGGTCAGGTTTTTCCATCCCTACTTGCCAGTCTGGGCGTTTCAATTCTCCAAGAGCCGCTTTGTTTGCTTCCCATATCTTTTCTAGGTAGGCAACTTGATCTTTGATGTACTGCTTCTGGGACAAGACGACGTCGTCCAGGGAGTATATCGGTTCCTTTGGTCTGATAGCATCGACCTCCAACCAGCTAGGCAAAGTCCAATGATCTTCGGGAGGGAAGATGATTCCTTTCTCCTGAAGCCGCATGTTCAGGTCCACCAGATAGTCATACCATCGAACAGTTCGTGGGATTTTTCTCCATCTTATCCAGAGTAGTTCATCTCCGTTCCATTCTTCTTCGACGTCAGACTCATCACCATCATTATCATCGTCTACCGTGGCGAAACGACGCCGATGTCGATTCATATTCAAAAATGAGGCTGAGAAATGCTCATGCATATTGAAATTAGGTGAGGTACTGCCATATAGCCTCCTCTCTCGGTCTGGAGGAGGAAGATGATCGGATGAGCAGAAATGACCGCCGTAAAGTCGAGATGTCTGTGACAGGGATGGAAGAAGCTCTTCTGCTCCTGGCCTACCCTTCTTCTCTTTCCTAAGCCGGATAACAATTGGCTTGGTGCGGTCTCTCAACCGAGAGGATGTTGTACCATTGTCATTTTCAGCCACGGTTTCCCAATCTTCAAGCGCTTCACCGGACATTTCGAGGTCAGCCTCTACCAGAGCAGCCGAGACCTTTTTCAAAACTTCCTGTAGATTCTTCCCGCTGTTGTCTATACGAGGATCCACACCTTCTGGAATCCAGTTCGGTCGTGAGCCCGGCCAGGCGTCATTTTGTACGTACAGTATCAAGTCGATGGCCTGTAGTCTCGCTTCTTGAATGTCCTCTAGGTCGACGGTCTCGGTGCTATTCGTACGGGCTTTTGGAGGGGCCATTTTCTGTATCCATTTTTCGAGCTTAGTGCCCAAGAAATGGGAAGGCACATCCTTCATGAAATTAAGCATCTCTGCCAACGATATCACAAGAAAGTTGTACCTCGAGAATCGATTCTCGAATTCTTGGATCGTCAGTCTTGCTCTTGCCCCATGTTTCATTGCAGCCTTCATCGCAGTATATCTCAAAGTCCTAATCTCGACACGAACTTCTTCGATCTCAGGCCTCAAAATATCCACCTCATTCTTCCAAATCAGTTTCTCTTTTTGAAGTTTCTCTAGCATTTCTTCTCTTTTCACTGGGCTATAGTTGGGCTATAGTTGCGGAACTCGGAATCTTGCCGGACTTTTTCTTTCAACTGCCAGATAGTCTTGCTGCATTCGTGAATGTATTCTGATACTCCCATACCGGCCGGGAAACCCACGCCTTCTATCTTAAGCCATGAGTCTTGGCATTGCACGAGCAAGCCATCCATATGAAGAGTGAGGTCTGAGATATATTCTGCAGCACCATAACCTCTTGGCGGTTCTCTGTTGGTCAGCTTCAGGGAACCTGTACGTGCTTGGCTGTTCAATGACCGTATGATGCTTTCTAGTTGCAACGCTCTTTCTCGTTCTTTCCCTAACTTCATCTGGTTCTCTAAGTTGTCTTTGACTGCCTTTTCCAGGTCCAACTTTACTCTTGTCATTCCCTGGAACATTTGCACAACAGCGTCAGTGACGGCTCCGTATTCTTGTGCGTTCTTAAGTATCTCCTCCCCGCATAGCTCGAACATTGTCACCATTTCGACCCTGATTCTCTCGAGCATTCCCAGAGCAGTAGTTTCATCCGTAGTTGCAAGACCAAAACCTGAAGCTATCTTGGATTTCAGATGCCTCACTTCCCGAACTGCTTCGACAAGGCGTTGGCGCATCCGCCTCAACGAAGCTCTTGCTGTGGATGGGAGGTTCGTGTTCTGTTCGAGTGCCTCTCTCGATTCGACACAATCTTCTAATTCGCCCTCCAATCTCTCTATCTCAGCTAGGAGTCTTTCGTTCTCAGTAAGAATTTCATCACATGGCAGCGTGACTGGTTCATCATTTTCCCAGTCTTCGATTTCAATCCCTTCTTGACAGTGGCAATCTGTGAGCGCCGCTGATACCCTTCTAAGGAACTCATGTCGTCTGATTATAGTTGCAAAAAGTCTAACTATTGAAGCCCGCGACGTTTGCAACTGCTCCTCAGCTTGGCGAGCCCTCTCTCGTAGAGCTGCCATCTCAGCTGTCATGGTCGGATCGTGTTCAAACAGTTCGGTAAGTCTGGCGACCTCTGTTTCTTGGGCAACTCTAAGATTGATTTCTGCCTCGTACTCCCTGATAATTCTCGTATTTTCTGCGGTCAACCTCAACAATTCTCGTGTCTCCACTTTACCTGGAGGAATATACGCTTCGTAACACCGACATGCGTGAACATGCCAACAACCACCTATAACCCATCTCCAAAAGTCCGGAAGACTTCTCCAAAGTCGATGCAGAAAAGCGAAAATAGCGACGATTTCCAAGCTCGGATTAACGACCGAAACAATGACAGAAATAGAAAACATTAACGCCAACCAGAGGATCATCCATCCCGGCATTTTCGCCAATACCCATAAGAGCCATCCAATGATAAAACCTAACCAAACTCTCATCTTCGCAGTATCTCGGAAAGGTCTCCGACCGCTGCGTTTGGGCCGAATAGATCTCGTCTACGGTATGTGACAAGTCTATATCGGCGACTTTGCCACCAAAAGGTATCTCGGTAGCAAAGAAGAGCAAGTAGGGTTCTAGATGCTGGGCCCAGCATTTGTCGCCTGGGCTGATAGTGGTGTTGGTTGTGCAGGTGCCCCGTCGGCTGCTGCTTCCCTGCTCAAAGGCGCTGCCCGAAATCTTGAGAATGGTGAAAGGAATAGCGAGACAATGAATAGCCAGATGTTGAGGGAGAACGACGGCACTGCAACTTCGTCTTGGACTGCCGCATCAGCCTCGCGCGGGAGGTTTAACGAATAAGTGATAGACCAAGGAAGTATCGATAACAGGAACTCAATACCACTCAACGTCGGCGTCCGAGCTCCTTCCTCTCGAACTCGTCGGGATTCTGCCATCAGCTTGTCTGTAATTCGCTTTTCCTCGGCATCTCGAGTTGCCATGTCACTTCTGAAAGCTACTGCGGCGTCCTCAAACTCTTTTTGACCTGGTAGCATTACTTTGGGGGTTTCCTCAGGCGGACCATCAGGAGCATCTACGGGCGCAACAGCGGGAGATGACCTTAGGCCGCGTATCGAGTGAAACTTCTCAGCAACAAAGGTCATCGCTCTGGGTATCTGCAATATTCTCATCACGAAAATGAAGGTGGAGATAAGTAAGCGTATGAAAAGAGATGCAAGGTAGAACGGATTCAACGTAGCTATCAAATTAGCGAAAACTATTCGCCCAGGGATAATTACATCTGGGAAGGAGAACGAGACTATCTCCGGGAAGACATTACCACTCCAAAATTTCGAAAGTAATATGGCTGCCCCACCAGTCATCTACAAAATGTTAGCTTTGCTCTTGGGAAATTGAAGTAGCTTACAAGTGTCGTCGAGATAATCAAAATAGCCCAAGAGATATCGGGGTGGTCCTCAGATATCGATAGTCCCAAATATGCAAGGCCTGGACCAATGAAAGCTATAGCGATGGTTGCATACACCCAGGTGATAGCTTTCACAAAGTCTCGTATTCCTTGCCAGACTTTCTTGACAGCCGTAAGTATCCAGATAATGGTAAGAAAGAGTGTCGCGTAAACATTAAAGAAGATTGCGAGAAGACCTCTTATTAGGGGATTGTCGATAAAGATGAACCAGAAATAATACCGAATGAGCTTTGCGAATCTCCACGGCCTGCCGAGAACCTCCTCTTTGAACATCATTAAGAAACCCAATGCATGTACGAGAATGACTAAATGATCGGTTTTATCCAAGTTGTCATAGGGTAAAGTCCATTGGGCAGTTTCCGAGAACAAGCTGTCGAAAAAGGAAGGCGATGGAATAATTTCTGAGAGCAATCCTTTGACGGAAAGCGCTTTGACAATTCTAGAAGGCCAAAGACTAACGAGTCGACCTGGGCGTATGTCTGCTCCTTCAATTTTAGTAGTGTGGAATGCGACCCATATTATGAAAACCCTGCAACTAATAGCGATCCCTGGTGCCCAGCCAACAATATTCATCAAGCTTGCAAGCCAGAACAAGAATGGAACAATGAACCACCCAAGTTTCGATGGCGCTCTTAAAGCTCTCTGGTCGATTTGGGCGTAATCATCTGGAATGAGCTTTGCTAAGAACGAGGAACGGGTATAGTAATACAACTCACACACGATATTGGTCCCAATCCGATGAATGAGAGATCTCAATCGGGATGCAATCCAGGATGTGATGAGATAGACCGTTGCTGTGGCGAAGAACCAGTTTTTGAGGTTCAGGACTGGGAGTTCCAGCTTGAGGA
The DNA here is from genome assembly GCA_014904845.1 of Acephala macrosclerotiorum. NCBI lineage: Eukaryota > Fungi > Ascomycota > Leotiomycetes > Helotiales > Mollisiaceae > Acephala > Acephala macrosclerotiorum. The sequence goes on from MU119425.1 coordinate 48,692, forward strand.
CGGATGCTCCTAAAATTCGAACCGCAATGACCAATACGACATAAAGCAGCACGGAAGCAATCCAAGGGAGAAAATGGAATCCGGGCACATCCATCCTTACTCTAACCTCCTCTCCAAATGCGCGATCCGTAAGTCGGCTAGATAAGATCCTTGAAGATATATAAAAGAAGTACCCGAAGAGTGAAACGCTGATTGGTACCGAGAAGGAGGTAAAGATGTTTGCAAAGACTTGCAGAACGAAGACAACAATGTACAGACCGCTGATGTGTCGCGAAGCGAAAAAGACGAAATCGGCAAGAGAAACATTGAAATTCTCAGTAGCGAGTTCTATGCAGCTGTTTGGCCAGGTATTCAAGACGAAGGTCACAAGTCTCTGACTGAAAAATGGCCAAACGTAACTTGTTGTAAGGAAGGCGATATCTATCACCAGCTGTCGGACCACATAGAAGGACCGGACGCGGTTAGCTGAGTCATCTAACAGTCTTTCAGGGCGTACTTACCATTGAAGCAACGACAGCAAATAATAATACATAAGGAAAGTACGTCACGATCTTTAGAGTGAAATGCATATTTTTGAATGCCAGATACCCCGAGGCCGAGGAGATCACAACCAGAATGCTGATCCTGATATAAGTCCTCGTCATGAACCTTCGTAGATATGAAGCTGCATCCATAATCGTAGCTATCACGTCGTCCAGAGACTTAGCGGCATCCCAAACATAACAATAGATAAATCTCATGACGGTCTCTTCAAACAGCTTCTTCATGAGATCGACAAAATGCCATTCAACCGATTGGTAAGGCACAGGCCCAAAGAACAAAAAGTTCGGTAATGATTTGTAAAGCACGCCATCGGCAGCATGCCCACCTTGGTAGAAGCGGTCATCGATAATCCTTGAAGCGATCTAGGTATGTTAATTTCGCACTTATAACCGCAATACAACGGAGGTCTTACTATGAGGTATACGATGAAGACTAGGAAGATATTGAAGAACATTAGTCTGCTTGTGCCCACAAAGTCGAAGGCAGGAAGAAGGAGCCATTCCCATTGCGAGATGAACCAGCGGATGGGGTCTTGCAACCATGCAGGAGACTCCTCAAATAGCCTGATTACGGTTGCCGGGAGCCAAGGCCCTGCAGACAAGCTGTATTCGTATGAACACAGCTGTCCAATTCCTTGAGTCAGCCATTCCAGAGCAGGGACAACCTTCGCCCAAGTGTGGGACTCTGCAAGTCCTGGGATGAAAGAAGCAATCTGTTCGAGAGTGATAGCTTCTCGGAGTTCAATTAGAGTCTCATAAAAAGCGGATAATTCGAAGCTGGGTATCAAAGGAAGTCTGAACCAAGCCTCGCCGATCGTGAATGACGGTATCGATAGGTGCGCAAGGATGTAGTCGATGACCGCTGAAATGGTACCGACAATAACTTCGAAAAGCCATACAATAAGGTCGTGTAAGAAATCGCTGAACTTGGCGGGCAAAGTCACGATAGTCACTGCTGCGTCGTATGCTTTCTCCCCGAGTGCGGCCACAACAGGCTCCACAACATCCTGGAAATGAGCCACAGCTTCTGGAATGGCGGTAATAGCTGGAATGAAAGTAATTACTGGAATTTCGAGAATCTGTGATGGCATAGGAATGACAGTAGTCGCTTGAACACCCGGAAATTCTGACACTGCGGGAATTGCTGTCGTGATGTCGGAAATAAAATATGAAGTCAACTTGCCCCAGAGATAGCCAATGTTGAATGGTAGATTCGATAAGCGCTCCCGGAAGGCAATGTAGAATAGACCTTCAGAGATAGCTTCACAGGTGGCTGTGAAAGCTGAGACGAGAGCGGAGCTTAGGCGATCGTTGAGGGCTTGGGGCCAAGACACAATGAATTGGGCCACCTCAAACAGCATTCCCAATACTGGAGATAGCCAGGAGCTAATCTTGTAAGCTGATGACTGGATGAGCTCCAACACCCACCAAATGGGGTATGTCCACGTAACGCCATAAACCGAAGACAGGACGTCGTGGAAAGATGTCGAGGATGAGGCTAGGATGTCAAGCTGAGATCACAAGGTCAGCTCCACGTTCACAGCAACATCACAGAGAAAGTAGAAACCTTACAAAAGTTGGTAACTCCCACTCAGTTTTCACAACCCCCAAACCATCCCGATGACCTCGACACCTCTGATACCAATACCAGTCGGCGTTGTTCTGCACTCTCTTCCACATATTGGGCTCCCTCAGGGTATGATAGCACATCTCCGCCAGATAATCATATCCCTCTGTAATTTTGCTGTACTCGCTGCGGTAATACCACCATCCCATGACCATTCGTCGATTGAAAAGTAGAGCAATGATGAGCGTTGCAAGCGTCATTGCTATTATGATAAGTTTGCGTGGATGTCGGTCTCGGAAGGCCGACACCTCGGCGATGAGTGTCGCCATCTTGTTAGTTTAGTATTCAGACTTGATACCTTCGTAATTAATGTTAATGCAAAGGGCATGCAGTAAGAGATCAAGGGACTGTGCGGGTAAGCATGCAAAATGATACAGAATGGAAGAATAAAGAGCAAGGATGAAGCAGACGAGATCACAAAGAGCACTTGTCGCGTCCGGATGGGAAACGAGTCACTTCAGTGAGAACACAGCACAAAGAAACGTGGTCTGAGAACGGACTTTGAAAGTGATAATAGATGTAAAATTGAGTGTGTGTACAGCAAGAAGTCTAACAAATGCAGCTCAAGAGCAATGACCTATCTTCTTGCCCCGCCTTACCCCGCCTATTGGGCAAATTGCTTTCCTCAACCTGGAGCTTCGACGCGACTAAGTGCAGATTTACTTGGGGTGCATCGCTCCACCATTCTTGGGCTGTTTTGGAACCACTCTGTTCGCTTTTGTTATGATACTACACAGCATCTTGAGGTTGCCCTCCTGGTCAGCAATTCCTTTCTTAATTGTCGCAAGCGCCGCGTTCTTGGCCAGCTGGTTGACTTTGGGTAAATTAACGACGCCTGAAATGCCCCAGTCTCGGGCATGATTACAAAGCTGAATGATTCGCTGATTGTTATTGCTATAATCTTCCCTAGCTTTCGTTTTCTCAACATTGGTGCCCTCGCCGTCTTTGTTCTTATTCTTGTCATCCCTCTCCTTCGCTTTCTCTTTATCCTTCAACTCAGACTTAGGCACGAACTTGATCATTGGTCCAAGTACAGGGTCGAAGTAGGCAACTGGAACGTGATCCTCAGGCCACTTATCCTTCTTCTCTTTGGCCTCAGCGTTTTTCATCTTGATATTGAGCAAGAAGTCATCATATTTCAGTGGCATCATTTTAGGGTCCGTATCCGGCCTGGGCTTGAAGACGGGCTCTCCCTTCGAATTCACAACCGGAATACCATCGTCGCCCATTTGTTGGATTGGTTTCTGGGTTTTCCAAACTGACCAATGCATCAAAGTGAGTTCAGCCCATGACTGCGCAGCAACAGCTTCGTTCCATAATTGCTTGTATCTGCCATTGTCTCCTTGGATCTCACTTTGGATGGGGCCAAATCTGGTACCGGGCATCCGGAAATCGTTCATGAATTGCCTTAATTGAAGAATGCGGTTCTCGAGGTTGATAATCTCGTGGATGACAAGATGTGTTGCAAGATCGTCTGATCGTGTAATGGGCGCCATGCTATTTTGAATTGCCGGAGCCCAAGGTGGAGGTTTTCTTTGATTGGAAAGTATACACTTCGTCATCGCTGTGATCGCATGTTGCATCGCGGTGTAGATCTCGAATCTCTTCTTCTCGCGTGAAGTTGGCTGTTTCTCGGTGTCGTCCCTCTTGAGCAGGCAGACATCCATCAGAACGTCATGAAGCGTTTGCTTGAGAACGAACTCGGTCTGTGGGATGATGACCCTGGTGAGGTGTGTGAACTCTTCAGCGGGTCGCTTCCGCACGAATTCGGTGTTGTTGCAGAGTCGAATGAGGATTTCTTGTAGTTGGACGCCTCTGTTGTACCATCGCTGGCATTCTGTAACCGTAAGCTTCTCTATCAGACCAGATTCATGTGGTGCTGTAGGGTTGATAAACTGGTTGGACCTTGCGAGCAGTTGGACAACCTGAAGGCTGCCCAGCGGTTTTCCATCCTCTTGGGTGCTAAAATCGTTTCGTGCTGGCTCTGGTTTCCAGAATTGAAGTTGATCTGGCGCAACTGCTTGGAGTAAACTACTGAGTTCGATAACAGCTTGTACGATCTTTCCATAGATAGGAAATACCCGATAGTGATTCTGCTCGTAGGTGAGGATCTCGGTCTTCCAATCTTGTGGGCGAGTTGATTCGAGTCCGACTCTGACATCGATCACGTTCCCGCCTAGCCTCTCCAACTCGCGCTCGAGTCTGTTCTTGTATTTGGCATCCTCTGCTGCGTCTCTACGGATCATCTCAACTTGCAAGTCTGTCGTGTTGAGACCGGGAGTTCCGAGGGCTTGAAGACGCATCAAAGTCAATGTTGTCTCCTCTAGGTAAGATCTTATGGTGAAGTGCGCAACAGCGGCGTCGTCAAGCCCCTTCCATCGTTTGGCTGCATCGCGAGCCAAGAGATCATTCTCAGTCTGGTAATGCCTGTACTTGCCGCACGCAACTTGCAAGGCCAGTATCTCTCTCTGACAGATAGCTTCGTTCTGACACTTCTCCGAGTGGTGTTCTTTCTCTTTTGCCAGCTCCTGTCGGAGCATCGATGCCGCGAATGTCATATCTTTCAGATCTCTCTCAAGCGCCCTGGCACGAGCCTTCGTATTCTCCAGTTGGTCATGAGTGAGAGACCTATCTTGCCCAGCGCCTTGAGAATAGTTGACTTGAGTTTGAAGAACGCCGACCTGGGCTTTCCATGCAGCAAGTTCCTTGCGGTTCGCTGCTTTGATATCATCTGCTTCTGCCAGGAGTCGTCCAATCCTAGATCTTGCTTCATCCAGAGCACCTGCCAGATCGGGTTGCGGTGGTGGAAGGCCCCATGGGTAGCTGCGTGTAGAGCTGTCGTTTCGGGGAAGTTCAGCCATATACTTGTAGTTGTCCCGCTCGACTTGCAATCTGGTATTTTGGGCCCTAAGGTCGTCCTCTCGAAGCGCAGATTCGGTTAACAGATCCCTGTAATGTAGGATACTCTGGGAGAGGTCCTGTTTGTCGTGATCGCACTGGGCGGCTTGTCGATCGAGCTCGTCGCGGCATTGACATAATGGTGCATGTGTGCATACTCTTTGCTGCGCCCAAGGAATGTCGTACATTCTGTGCCACGCAGCGATGAGTGCTGCAACAAGGTAGTCGTACAAGGAAGAGATGGAGTTGAAGGAAGGGTTCTGGGCTCCGGCGTGCATCCCTTGGATTAAATCATCAACAGTGAAGAATTGAATGGCGAATAGGACCGCCAGGGCAATGATGATGGCGCCAATTGCAGCATAGAACCAGACGATATATCCAAGATTGTAAAGTACAGTGGGGACCATCACAGCTAGGAGTGATAGAGTAAAGGGGGTCGTAAGGACGTAGATGATCACACTACCAAGCTATAAGAGTTAGAAAGAACTCAGGGTGCGGATTCCAACCACATACCTGTCGGCCAAACCATGGGCCAAGAAACCATACAGAGATCGCAAACACCAAAATCTGTCTCTAGTTAGTTTAGAAAAATTGCTAGATTCGAAGGCTTACTAGTATAGGAGACCTGCCAAAGGGACCTAGCGTATGAAAGAAAAAGTCTTGTGTGATGAGAAACAATTGCCCTTGTCGCTCAAATCCAGCTTCATTCCCGGAACATCTGTTCCATCTCGAATAATCGGAGAATGACAAGTCCCAGAAAGGTTTCAACTCTTGCTTGATCGCTGTGCAAGAGTCTTGTACAACATCATCCCACAGCGCAGCCCGAAAGTAGGCAATGCAGTAATTGAATGTGCCGAAGAAGAATTTGAAGGAAAATCCAAATATGGAGCCGCCGACAAGGACAATCGTTATGAAGTAAACTATTCTTTCATTTGCGGGGTTTTCTGCCCACCATATTCGAAGCTCGTTACGATACCAGGCAGCGCTTCCGTGTGCTGGACGTTGAGGGGGGTCAAGACCATCCATGGCCAGACAAGGGAGGTGTCTGCCACTATTTGTAGATGGGTCGGCTGCGTGAAGATAACCTAATTGGCCACGAACTTGTCGATGGTGTACCTCGAGTTAGTAGAAGCTAACAATAGCAATTGCAAAATTGAGTACGATTCGAGAGAATGTGCAGTCAAAAGGCAGGCACGATGAATTGAGATCGCTCAATGTGGGTGACTTGAGAACAAAGGGATGTGCCCGAGAATGGCCAGCAACAAAGAAACATCGATGTACATGCGCGCAACACAATCCAGGACTGGCAGATGCCGATAACGGAAAGATTTGACAATGAAACATGAACGAAGGAGAGAACATAGAATTGTTTTTCCTATCTGGTGCATCAATCGAGAAAATGCGGTCGCACGGATTTTGGGTTATGGCAGACATTGTAGTCCTGTAAATGTCGTATATTCCGTAGGACATTGAACATACGTCTGATGGGGAAGCAATGCAGGATAGTGGTATTTGTGAAACTCCCAAGCAAAATCAATCCATCAATTCCATAGGCTCGTGTATAGGTTACTGTTCGTCCTCCTCGTCGCTGACTTCAAAATCTCCTGCAGATCTAGCAACTTCCTCATCATTCTTGATCTTTCCAAAGCCGCCATTGAACATCGATTCTCGGGATGGGTATGGTTCATCGCACTTCGTTGTTCGCAATTGTGGGTAGTATCTTCGATAGGAAAAGTAGGCAATACCCATTCCGAGGATGGAGCCACAGGTTACGTCGTAAACATCGTGTCTACACCGAGTTAGCATGAATCGCTATCAGCAAGTGATTTCGCGCACCTGTAGTCCTCGCAACGGCTAATCGCAATCATAGCAGCCCCAAGCAATGGTGCAATAGCAAGCAATGCTCTGGAGAGGTCGGTTCTAGGCCGGAATACATGCATCTGTCCAGCAAAGAACAGAGCAAGAAACCCTAGGCCACTAAATGCAAATGACGAATGTCCAGAAGGAAAGCTCCTCCATCCATCGTGTAATGTATGATGATCTGTTTCTGTGCAGACCTCAATATTGACTAGAGCGTCCTTCGGTGTTCCTACCGCTGGTTTGCATCGAGATATCAAGTCTGGTCGAGGTCGTCCTACGGCGTTCTTGATCACATCTGTGATAAAAAGTGTGAGGAATATGCTGATTAGAAATCCCAGGAGTGTAACATGGAATTTGTGCAGCGAGGCCTTTGTAACAGAGAGCCAGAGAATCAAAACGATGAATGGTATCCCTCCGGCATAGGCAATATTCCACGGCACAGGGACTCTTTCTACCAAAGCATGCGGGTATTGTAAATTGATATTGTTGATGAAGAACATTCGATGGAAGGGTTCGACGAGGAATACAAGCTGTACCACTATCAGAAAGACCGAAGCTATTCGCCACTCGAGGGAATTACTAGGATATATGCGGTGAGGAGGAGAGCAAGGCCAACATAGTCTGGGGCGTAGGTTTTCTACGATTGCAATCAGTACCTACGTATAGCTTCTTTAAGTGGTGAAGGGTACGAACCTCCCAGAACCTAGCAACTGAGCCTATCCAACCTGTTCGTGAAGCAAGGCCTCCCGATGGAGACCTTGTATTGCGAGGCATTGTCGATGGGATTCTTCTAGCGGGGGTTTGTCATTGCTAAAGATTATACCGCGAAAGCAATCGAGACATGGAAGAATATCAATAAGAGGTTTAGGTGGTTGACGTATTCCTGGGAGTGACACGCGACCAAACTCCGTCCTGTGCATCGACATTGGTGCATCCTCAGCCTTGCTAACATAATCACCTCGATCTTACGTTAAGCCAGCCCAGGGCTCTCCGAACCAAACATAAACAGCACAAAACAACTATAAACGACAACGAAAGGATTAGCCGCACAGAGTACTGCCCTTGGAGTATTTCTTCGCCGACTACCAGCTTCGCAGACCTCGATTACCCTCCGGCGACGGGGACACGCCCAGTCGCAATGGAGCAACCGCAGGAAGCCCCCGCCCTCGCCACAGCCTTCCCAGCTCCTCCTCCCTTCTGGCAGTCCTTTACAAAAGAGAACCTCGATCGCATAAAGGAATTGCGCGGGGTGGCACCAACCTCCAAAGACTACGACGGAGCAACGGGGCTCCCACGACGAATATTGGACCTTCCACCAGAACTACGACTCCTACAGCCTCCAGACCAACCCGCAGACGGGAAGTATAGGTTATTTGGGGACATATATGACGTATGGACATCCCCGGAAATGTGGAAGTGCAATTGAAGCTGACCGGAGCTCTCTCAAGCTCAACACACCACTCTATAGCCTCCAAGATCAAAATGTCGAACAGCTCTTTACACCACCCGGGTCGCCAAGCGAGAGCGGAACGGCAAAGAATTTCGATCGCGCATTCATTCTTAAGAAATTGGCCAAATCACTACTGTTGAATTTTCTGGAATTGGTGGGCATCATGGCTGTCAATCCTGGGCAAGATCCGAATGCGCCCCCTCCCCCTCCTGGCGTTGAACGACATCTATTTGCGTACGAAGAGAAGATCGCAGATCTCCAGACCATATTTCTTAATTTCCACCATCTGCTGAATGAATATCGGCCACATCAAGCGAGGGAGAGTTTGATTCTTATGATGCAGGACCAGCTGGACAAATCGAGGGCGGAGACACAAGGGATCAGAGAGATGAAGGCGAAAGTGGAGGGGATACTGGAAGGATTAAGTCAAGCGAAGCTCGCTGAGTTTGCGGAGATGAATGGCAAAGGAGGCCAGGACGATTTGGAGGGGAAAGACGTTTGGGACGAGCTGGAGAAGGAATTTGATTGAGCAGAAGTCCAGGAGGCGACGACGACATTTGAGCACCATATTGTCCTAAATGCAGCCGAACATCGAAGGCTACTATGCCGGAGAAGAATACTATATGCAGATTTATACGTTTCAAGAAGCATCGGAACATAGCCAGGGCAGCTTTGGGCCAAGTCGGAAGACTGCATCCGCCCTTGATCTGGGCCAGTGATAGAATGAAGAGCAAGGCATGCACACTCATTGGACAGATGACATTCTCGAAAGCATGGTTTTATTGCAGAAACTCGTCGAAAGTCTCCCATTGATATCAGCTCCCCGGATGTGTCGTTGTCCCAATCCATCGTAAACCCATATTTCAAGCATCTCACCTCGCCCAATTGGTATCATTCAACTCCCACCATCCTCTCCACGTTCCATTATCCCTAGTTCCTCCTCAACCCCATCTGTCATATTTTCCCAAACATCCCCTACATCACAGTGCACGGAATAGGAATGCAACAGCACTCATACCCGTCGCATTCAATGCACTTGGTCTTTCCACTCGCACCAGTCTCCGGCTTGACGATGCTGCTAATTGTCGAGGCGGCGGAAGAGCCTGGGCCATTACGGTTTACGAGGCCGTTGGAAGATGAGGTGTACATCTTGAATGTAGGTTTCTGGAGGGGGTTGTTAGTAGCGAGGCTGTGGATTTGTGGATGTTTGGTGGCAGGGACGGGAGGGAAAGAATTGGAGTAAAACTGAGATGGCGAAGGTGACAACCTACGTTTTGTTTATGGAAGCGAAGCGAAGTGAAGTGAGTGTTTGATTTGTTTTCGAGAGCTGGAATATGCTTGATGGAGAGATGTGGGATTTGAGATCTGATCTGATGATGTCCGTCGTTGGTGGACAAGGCTGAAAGTATTGTGTTGTTCTTGGGGCTTGCTCCTCAAGATGGACAGACAATATTGGAAAGAGATGTTGTACTTGCCAGAGCTTTGTCGTTGAAAGAAAGTAAAGATGAATTTATGTCGAAGTTGGAGGCTTAAATCTGGTTTGATAGACGTTCTTGGCGAGTGGATGAATCTTGGAATGAATCTCGAAGTGAATAGTGATTGGTTAATGTGATTGTTTACACGCAATGGGGGTGGCGCAGACTCAGCCACACTTGGCTAATTTCACATCCGCACTTTTCTGTTTTGGAGAAGACAACACCATCACCACCAGCTTCAATTCATACGTGCCTAAAGACCATCAGCTTTCTACTGTTGATCAAGTCACCCCATAACTCCGAAGGGCCAAGATACTCCTGCTCCTATTAAGTTAAGGTTAAACGGTCCTGAGCAACAACATCTTGCCAAGTGGCTTCTCTCGATACATTCTCTTTTCGTACAGCAGTCATCCTTCTCCTTTACACTGCTTCTCGTCCTCTGATGTTTTATGTATGTGTCGCCGAAGATATACTCACTTCTCGCGGCACCACCTTCAGCCTCAAGCTAGTAGGCGCTTCGAAGTTTCAGCTCGAGAAGCTCAATGCCAAATGCCGCCAGGCTGACAGCGACCATTTTCAGGGCATCTCAATCAAAAATGCGACCTTATAATCTAAGATTAGCATGCCTATCTCCTATCAATTACTGGATAAATCCAGGTGCCAATTTCTACTCCCATGCCGATGCGGCGCAGCACCCCAATCGTTACATGTTGTGTGGCTGTTCCTACATGAGCGCCAAAATGTCTCTCGAAGCTTGAATTTCTTTTCCTCTACAATTGTTTCGCGACAGTGACGGGCATCATGACGACCTCACGCCCCCTCGAGATCAGCAATGGCGTTACCACAAGTTGGATTCCTTTCACAACTCCAGGACTTTCGATTGCGGTAGGATGTTCGTCTGCCATGTACATTGTGCCTGGAAGCAATGAGGTAGTCGCGTTCGACGTATGGCAGGGACAGAATATCCCATTCGCATTGCAATGTCTGCCAATAGAGGTCTCAAGATCATATTCGCAGGCTGGAACGGGGGCGATGAGGACGAGTCTGGGGCCATTTCACTGTCCAAGTGACTTCTCAACTGCGACGACAAGCTCTATCGACGCAATCAGTACTTCTGTTATATGCTGCCCATCGTAAATATTCCCTTTTCATCCGAATTTGAAGCATGCTAAGCGAAAAACAGAGAGTACCAGTTAAGTCAAGGGCCTGGAACCAATACGAATTGCATATCTACCCTCACCGCAGGATCTATCGTCCCGAAGAGTCTGTATGCACCAGGAGGAACATGGGTGTCATGGAACGATACTACGATTAGCAGCGTGGGCGCCACGATTGTAGGAAACATGGTCAATGGCTACATATTCGCCTCCTTGACTTCTTCCTCCTCTTCGGCATCCCAAACAGGGACCACAACCACAACAAACAACACACCGGCAATCGTGCAAACGGGTGCTGCCACAACAATATATGCAACAGCAACGCACAATCCTGTGAAGGCGTACAACCAGGGTCTCAAAACGGGTGCGAAGGCAGGGATAGCCGTGGCCGCTATCGTGGTAGCTCTGGCAATCGTCGCGTTGCTGATATTCGGTTCGTACAGACAGAGGCGGCAGAAAGGGGTGCCAGTAGATGTTCACAAGAAAGAGGGAAGTGAGCCGAGTCCTGAGGTGGTTGAGAAAGGGGCGAGTGATGTGGGAGCTGTTGGAGGAGAAGAAGGTGTAAATCATCCGATGGCTACTTATCAAAATACTCTATCGCCTACATTTGCTAGTGGTTATGAGACAGCAAGCGAGCATCCGAGGGTTGATGGGATGTACAATAATGATTCGGGACCGCATGAGTTGGATGGCCGTCATGGCCGCGTTAGCTGATTGAATGGAACATCATTCAACATTGTCTCCCAAGTCTGAGAGCTTTGGAGGTTTTGATCTAGTCTGCCAACTATTCAAGACTGCTGCATCCAAACGGATAACAATTAGTACGAGCTGCTGACCCCAGAATTTGGTGCTCCTTGGTTAGTCCATTCGTTGTACTCTTGCCAGAAAGGAGTCGATCATCGGAATTGTCTCACCTGTCAACTGTGCCACATTTGGGCTTATACAGCCTAAATTCACCATCGCTCGTCGACTTATATGACTTTGTACCTGTCATGCCAACCATACTCCTCTTTTTCGTTTGCCATTGTATTCACTGAATTTGGAAATTTTTGCTGATCGTTCACGACAGAAACCAAAATGCGTGTCCGCTTTGATGTTTCAGCGCTCCTTCTCATCTTCTTCAATCTCACTCTCGCTCAATCCTCAGTTCAAAGTCCACTCATCCCAGGAACTGACTCCGATTGCCACAATACGGTACTTCCATCCCTAGCTCCAACTACCTATAGCACCGATTAACAAAACACAGTGCTCCGCATTAGTAAACGAGCTCGGAGCCTCTGCCTTCTATGACCCCTCCTCAACTCTCCCTGGTTTTCGAGACTCCCTATACACCACACAGCAAAGAAACATCATCCCAGCATGTATTGTCACGCCCACTTCGCCCCAAGAAGTTTCAGCTGCAATCACCATCATCCGGCAACACTCGTGCATTTTCGCCGTTAAGTCAGGTGGTCACTCGATGTGCATTGGAGCTAGCAATGCTCAAGGAGGGATTACTATTGATTTGAGGAAGCTGGATGATGTTGTTGTTGACGAGGGATTGGAGTGGGCGAGGGTTGGGACGGGCAATAAGTGGAAACGGGTTTATGAGGTGCTTGAGCCTTTAGGGAGGACGGCTGTTGGAGGGAGGGATGGAGAGGTTGGTGTTGGGGGTTTCATTTTGGGAGGAGGGATCAGTTTTGTGTCTCGTCGATATGGATGGGCTTTGGACAATGTCCGGAATTTCGAGGTACCTTCTTTTTTAGCCCCGTACTTGAGGATATAGCTGACACGCACAGGTTGTTCTCGCAAACGGATCCCTAACAAACATCAACCAAGTCTCCTCCCCAGATCTCTACTGGGCGCTGCGAGGTGGTGGCAACAACTTCGGCGTTGTCACGAACTTCGACCTAGATATCTATCCCCAAGGCCCTGTTTGGGGAGGCCAAAACCTCTGGCTCCTCGACCCCACTTCTCTGTCCTCTCAATACTCTCGACTCAATATCACCACTCCGCCTTTCAACTTCTCTCTTTCATCCATGAAGAATACCATTTTATCTAGTATCACGAAGATCATCTGCAAGCTCGGCTATTTCTTGACCAGCCAAGAGGCACATCGAGCATTTAGGAATGTCGTGTTAGCAGAGCAAAATGACGTCTATGCTCAGATGTGGATGAGCTATACCTATGTCTGGCAAATCGATCAATTCCTCTTCGGAGCCGCGCTCGTTTACAGTAGACCTGAGGAATGGCCGCCTATCTTCGAAGGCTACAAAAAATTGAAGAGCTTGTACAACACAGCCAAGATACAGAACTTTACATCGGTGTTTAAAGAAGTTGCTGATATGAATCAGATTGGGTATCGGTGAGTGCAAAGTATTGAATCGACGGGAAGGATGGCTGATGATAGGACAGGCAAATGTGGGCGCCGATCGCGATAAAGATGGACGAAGAGTTTCTTGAAAAGATTTTCGACATGTATTTGATTGAGGTGCAGGCTGTGAAGCACATCAAGGATGTCATTCCTGCTATCGTTGTACAGCCTATCAACAAGGACGAGATCGCCATTTTCAAGGAGAACGGTGGGAATTGTCTCGGGATTGAAGACGTCGATGGGCCCTTGATCCGTAAGTCTCTCTTTCTTGAGACCATTGTTTATTCTGGCTGAAGGTTTGCATAGTGTTTACCGTAGCGTTCCGCTGGTCACTCGCAGAAGACGACGAAGTGATGAACAGAGTGGGAAATGCAATCCTCGAGAAATCAGTAGAGATGGCGAAAGAAAGGGGGGCATATCACAGATACATATACATGAATTATGCGAATGGAAGTCAAGATGTGTTTGCCGGGTATGGAGAAGAGAATCGCGCGAGACTGAGGGGAATTCAGAAGAGGTATGATCCAGAGGGCGTGTTCAGTCGACTGCAGCCTGGGTATTTCAAGGTGTGAAGACTACTTTGAAGCTTGGTGGATGTTGTAATAGACTTGATGTCAGTAATAGACGCCATCACTCGACGCTTCGATCAACAAGCTCCCAACATTATTCAGTGACTGAACCTTTTGCGTCTGCAGTGGCGCTTATGGGCTCGAAAAGGGGGTTCTCGCTTAAACCTCACCCCGCACTTGCTTACCTCTACTCCTTAGTCAAGGAGTAGACAGCGCAACTAAATATCAAATTGAAGCTTGCTGCTCTGTGTGTAAATTGCCTCTTGGAGTTAATACGGAACACAACGAGAATACACCCACTCAACCCCCAGCATGGTAAGGAGATTCTCGCTTCAGGAACCAATGTGTTATGGCCGCCATCTCTTCGAGTTGAAACACTTACTTTTTCGCTCGAACGCAGCTACATGAGCAACATAACAGAGACTCTGTATACCTCTCATAAGTGGTATGGCGCTGCTTCTAAAAGGGAAATAGAATGCAAGATGTTCCCTTCGGTACGTGCTTGGGAGGTGCGGTCGAAGCAGGAACTGGGTGCTGAGCTGAGCTCCTCCGAAGTCCCAAGACGAAAGCCATTTGGTGATTTAGACAAGCAGCAATCGTCCCTCCAATTTGTGAGACATCGTATCAAACGAGGAAAAGAGACGGGACAATTGAAATTTCGCGAACACAATCATCTTCAAACCCAACTCTTCTCTTAGAAATGGAAAGTATTTGTCGCATTGCAAAAATACATACGAGATATATGCCGCTCAGCATCGCCACAAACGACATTGCTACCTTCAAAGCTTCTAATTGTCCAACTCTGATTAATGCAAAATGAATTGCAGAATATCGAATCCTAGGGACAGACAAAAAAAAGATTAGCGCATGGAGTCGCGGGGGCCACACAGTAACGTTACCCCGCTCGAAGTTATTATATTAGGGCTGGGGAGAGTAGAGCTGCCTATTACTCGTACACAAATTTGATATGCAAAGCAATAATGTCCCTCAAAATTGGAAGAATGAGATCGTCGCCGACGGAAGGGAAACTTTCAACCCCACCTCGGCCCATCATTGTTCCTGCCTATTCTGCCATCCCTGACCGCCCCCCACAACTACCAAAATCTCGAACTATCAACTGTTGCCTTCCCTCCTCCGAGCATACACATTGATATTCTACGACAGTTCTAGACACGACATTCTTTCACCAAGTCCCAGATATCTCGATATTGGAACGTCTACCAGTATCGTTTCCTTCTACAACCTAGCGCACAGAAGCCGGCATCATGGACGAGTTTGCGCAAAGCAGAGAAGACGATGATCTGTTCGCAGACGAATTCGAACCGGTCGCAGATTCTACCGCAATTATTGAAGAGGTCAAGCCTGCGTTTGCTACTCCCCAATATGAAGAATCAGCAATCTCGAACCCCCCTCAAGCTAGCAACCATGCGCCGCGATACCAAGGACAAGAGCGACGAGGAAGAGGAGGCCGAGGCCGAGGCCGAGGACAAGAACGAACACACAACCAGAATGGATTAGGCGCATCGAGATACGCAGATCCACCACCTCAACCCGCTCCTGTATCGAGTCATACACCGGCTCCAGAAGCTCCTCCCTCTCAAGCAACCACTCAATCCGATAATGCGCCTCCTCCCACGGAACCAGCAAACCCTATCGCAAGCACACGAACACCAGCCGTCCGTGGCGATCGCTCAGCGACCGGCGGCCCAGCCCACAAGAAGTTGACTGAGGAAGAACTCACCGCAAAGATGGCACAAATGGCCATCTTAAACGAGAAAAAGGCAGAGCGCCACCGTCTCTCCGAAGCAGATCAAGCGGCATTCCAACATCGCGAGAAAGAGCTTGCCAAGGAACGAAAAGAAAAGGCTCAAGCGGAGAAGAAAAATGAGCGACTGATGGAGATGGAGCGAGCCAAGAATCGGGAGCGGAAGATGAAGGCGCAAGGCGGGAGGGAGTGGGATAGTGAGAAACTCGAGACTGATATCGTTGATGGAAGAGGGAGAGGGAGGAGTTCTGAATATGTTAGAGGAGGTCATGGTGGGGTAATCAGAGGGCGAGGAGCTGGGGGTGGGCTGGGGGATAGTAGGTGGAGCGCAGCTGGTGATGAGGTACCAGTTGAGGAGTTTGAGTCGACTAGAGGACGAGGTAGAGGACGGGGCGGCAGAGGGGGGAGAAGTGGTCGTGGTGCGAAGGGTTCGGGCTCTGTGGTGCCGACTTTTGAAGACTTCCCATCGCTACCGACAGCTCCCAAAACCTCTTCCGGGGGCGAGGTGAAGGCAGCTACAGAGGCCGTGAAGTCACCAATGGAGACGGCGCATGACTGGGCAGAAGAAATGGCGACACCAGTCGAGGAGAAGAAAGATCCAGGAAATGGGAATTGGGACTGAAATTGATCATGACATGATGAAGCACTGGAATTATTGGGAAAATTGGCGTTTGGATAAGACTCGTCTACGGACTTGAGCGGAGCGCATTATACCGTCGATTTTGGACTGTCTTCTCCCTGAACTGTGCTGTGATTCGCCTTTGTGCTCACACAACTCGTTACTTATATCCGGCCCGAGTTCTCCACAATCTGACTTGAAAGACTGACCACAGGCATGACCCCTTGTGACCAAGGGTAACAATGAATCATTCGAGGAGTGTTGGATGTAGCGGACTAATATCTGACATGAGGGTGCCACTTAGAAGCTACCAACGTAGATTTGGCAACAAGGGACATTCACGGTGGAGTGTTGAGTAGGACCTCTCCTCAGACAAAGTGGGCCAATGTCCGACATAGAATTTTGGCTTATAATCTGTTAACCTGATTGTACCGACGTGGGTCAATCAGGTTCCCAGATGGTGGAAGTTCTCCCACCGCGGATGACCGGAATCTGGAGCACCGCATGGAGAAGACGAACACTGTAGTAAATGTGCAAAGATCTATTCATTAATATATACCCCTCACTGTGTTTTCTTAACCTCTTCCCTCTTCTTCCTCCTAAACCTCCCCAACAACCTCCCACCCGCCGCAGCAATCTTCAATCTCACCGTCCTCAAATCCCACTGATCCGCCTCATCAACAGCCACAAACCTCCTCACCAGGAGATTAAAGACAAACCCAAAACTCAACGCCATCACCGTACTCGTGAGAATAATCACGTTATATGGCATGCTAAAATCCGGCGTTGGGAGAGGGAGGAGGAGGGATGTGGTTCGAATACTGACATTACCAATAGTGATTACTGCTGGCGCGATATCAAAGCCTCTGTTTGCGTCAGGAGGATATTCCGTATAGCGAAGGATGGCTTTTTCGAAATCGTATGTCAAGACGACAGTCGAGTTCGCAGGGATGAGAATCCGAACTTCAAGCTGCGTGCCTCGTTTCCGGTCCAGGGCAGGGCGGTAATACATCTCTTGAATGACCGGTTCGTCCTGGCCATTGATTTTAGCTTTCAAGGTGTGGAGGTAGAGTTTCATGAACCACGGAAGGGATTCCATGTAAACGAAATCTACTGATTCGGTCGGAGAAGGGTTTGTGAGGATTGCTTGGACGCCGCCGCGTTCTTGGCCGTAGCCGATGAATGAGCGTTCTGCGTAGAGGAGAGGTTGTTCGAGGGGGGCCTTTTCGGAGATGTCCTGTTGGGGTAATGTCATGTCAAAATCGCCGTCTGGGGCGACCTCAAAGCAGCGTAGGTAACCGCTGGCATCTTTATGCTCATGGGCTCCTGCCGAAGTGAAGACATGACGAGCGTGAGGGACGTTGATGCAGACGGGGTCGGCTCCATCGGTTGCGAGGGGGCAAGACCCTTTGAGAGAATGCCCAAATATTTGGGATAGACTCCAGCCTTCTTCTTGGGCCGCAGTGTCCAACGGGAAGCAAGTATCATGGGAGTTGTATGGCTTCGAGGTGTCACACTTCAGCTCCTCATTTGCGACCGGTCTGGGGATTGGGTTGTCTAACACGCCTTAGTAGTAAATCTAAGCAATCGAGTAGAGCGGCATACCTCTGGGACGTTTCGATCTCTGAAGGTCCAACACCATATCAATCGTCTGAGTAATTTGAAGCTGGCATTCTGTCTCCCCTTCAGCACAAACTGGTCGCACATCAATTGACATACTCTGCCAACTAGCATCAAAAAGCTTATGTCCATCCAACAAGCTCGAGATCCCCGCCTTCCCCTTACACGGCAATAACTTCAGAAAAGGGGTCAGATTCTCCGTACAGACAACCTCCCTCGGCAAAGTCCCATGCAAAAGATGGAGATTCTCCAACGTAGAATCATTGTGCCCTTCAGAAGGCTGGAAAGACATCACCGGTCTCGTCGTCCTTGTCGAATCGATGAAATTCAGCGAGGCACAAAAGAGGCCAGACAGCGCATTTGTCAGAGTCAACCATCGTCCATCAGCCCTTCGTCAATTAGCCATTGTCCCACAAAACTTGGGACACTCATACTCTTCATCAGTCTCAGCTTCAACCCAGGCCCATAGCTCGACTCCCGTTCCTCCCTCTCGAGCTCCTCCCCATGGTCTCGCGCCCCAGCTCTCGGCATCCCATCTCCCAAGACTGAACCTCAAATGTAATTCCCTCGTATTCGCATGCTGCAATATCTGTCCCAGTGATCGCGGGAAGTATCTAAAGTTCTGCTGTTCGAATGAAGCCCACGTCGTATTACTCTGGAAGTTGAACGAAGCAAGTAGTAAGCTGGGATGTAGAGGTCGAAGGAGAAGTTGTTCGTGGTAATCGGATGCTGTGGTCTGTCCGAAAAAGATGAAGCCAAGAATTAACAGTAGGGACTGTAGTTGACGCATGGCTTCCAGCGCCAGAATTTGCTATGAAGGAATCATGGAGTGATGTGTGCTGTAGAAGTGAGGGTTGATGTTGATCAGTCGCGCCTCGTGGAGCTTTTTAGCGCGAGGCTTGCGATGATTTTATCGTTTTCTCAGCCGCGTCTCTTGAACTTCGACACATCAACAACGTCAAGTCACAATTGATCGCAACGATGGCGGCAGAACAGAGAAAGCTTCTAGGTAAGAATATTATGGATATGGACATCTATGCGACTCCGTTCTCGCTCCCTTCGAGCTTTTAATATTAACTAACACTTCCACAGAACAACTCATGGGCGCCGGTGCCTCCTCCCGGGCAGCCCAACTGTCCATCACTGACCCCAAAGTCTGCCGCTCCTACCTCGCCGGCACCTGCCCTCACGACCTCTTCACAAATACCAAGCAAGACCTTGGTCCCTGCCCAAAAGTCCACAGCGAACCCCTCAAAACCGAGTACGAAGCCGCTCCCGAATCGCAAAAACAAAAATGGGGCTTCGAATACGACTATATGCGCGACCTACAGAAATACATCGACGAATGCAATCGCAGAATTGACGTCGCGCAGAGGAGGCTAGAGAAGACGCCAGATGAGATTAGGCAGACGAATGCGCTGTTGAAGCAGATTAGTGATTTGAGTAAGAGTGTCGAGACAGGGTTGATGGAGATTCAGGTTCTAGGAGAACAGGCGGAAGTTAGTAGGGCTTATGAGGAGTTCTTTCGGATAAGACAGGCTATGGCCACGAAGGCTGACAAGGAGAGGGAACTCAAGGCCCTGTCTGATACGAGTGGGCCAAGCGGACATCAGAAGTTGCAGGTTTGTGATGTTTGTGGAGCGTATCTGAGTAGGTTGGATAATGATAGGAGGTTGGCAGATCACTTTTATGGGAAGATGCATTTGGGGTATGCGCAGATGAGGAAGACGTATGAGGCTTTCCCGAAGGAGCTGAGAGGAAGGAGACCACCGATGCAGGATGATGGTGATCATAGTCCAGCGGGTGGAAGAGGTTTCGATGGTGGCTATGGAGACGGTGGTTATGGAAGGGGGGCATTTGGGGGTAGGGGTGGTGGACGTGGAGGAGGTTTCAGAGGGAGAGGGAGAGGAGGATTTAGAGGCAATTGGTAGTGGTCCATCATTGGCGTTCTCGGATTATGGGAGGCGTTTGGTGGATCTCTACGGCACTTGGACTCTGAAGGCAGTATCAAAATGGAATATTAATCACATGCCAGTGGCTTCCTTTCTTCTGGTGTTCATATGTGAGGCAAGAGAGGACGTTCCCTGCCCTTCTATACCACAGAAACACTATTCAGGTACTCATTCCAGAACAAATATTATATCAAACACAATATACAAAACAGCTTGAGAGCGTTTGCTCAAACCGCCCATTGTCTAGAAAATGGGACACGGCTGCATAGAGACTCGACTTCGAGTAAATACAACAATTACGAGAAGTGGAAAAAGGACAAACGGGGGTCTAAAGCCATCAGCAGTGATCACGCTCCAGCATTGAATGTTGAAAGGGCAGTGGGCATCAAAACCGAATATCCTAGCAAACGCTCTGAATGCTGCCTTTATTGGTACATAGCCTCAACGGACTGGAGTCATGAAATCTAGCTGATTATGCGATCCCCACCATCTACACCACTCTCATCCTTCGCCAGATCGTGCTCCTTCAATAAAGTCATGATTTCATCCGCACCCCAAAGGTGGTGGTAAATACGTCCGTCCTTCGTCTTTCCTACCGTAGCAAACTCAACTATATAATGTCAGCAAAATATACCTCCAAAAGTAACAGGACAACATACTCTTCTCACTGCTCAACTTGGTCGAATCCATAGTCTTGCTCAACACCTTGACCGCCATCCCACAAGCCTCCTTAAGATCACAATCTTCCTTATAATCCTGTTTCAAAAGACTCTGAGCAGACGCATTATTTGCACCAACACTCGTAGCCTTCCATCCACCATAGTTACCACTGGGATTGCTCTGATACAGCTGGAATTGTCTCTGGGGATCGTAGCCGGCGTAGATGAAGGAGACACCGAAGGGACGGAGACCACCATGCTGAGTGTAGCCTTGCTTGAGATCGCATAATCGACGGACGAGCTGCTCACAGGGGATGTCTTCGTTGTAGGTTAAGAGGTAGCGTTGGGCGGCTTGGCGGGCGTAGTTGATGAGGATGTTGGCGTCGGCGGTCATGCCTGCTACAGCGCAGATCATGTTGCTGTGATCATATTAGCAGGAAGTTCGTCCAGATTGGAAGAGAGATCGTACTCGTTCAAGATATAGAGCTTCTCTGCTGAGGTATCCTGTTCGAGGAGCTTGCTCGTAACCTTTCTCTCTGCTGCCAACACGATGCCATCTTTCGCTAATATGCCTAATGCGGTTCCTGCATGGGAGATAGCCTCCAGAGCATATTCGACTTGATAGAGACGCCCTTCTGGGGAGAAGATGGTAGTCTGGAGCTTGGTCAGCTTGTTTGGGAAGGAGGCTAGAGCTTGTTTGAGCTCACTCTAGAATCGTATCTTCTCGACATCGTTGCAGATTGTAGAGTAGAGGGGTGGAAGGTTTAGGGGAAAGAAAAGCTGAGGAGCGTGAATCCTCAATCAGCGGATGTCGTTGTAGATTCGATGTCCTACCGCTGGTTGTACTTTTAGAGCTTGAAGCTCCAGGCACGGAAGGAGCACGCGTCCTAGCGCGAAACCCCAGATTTGAGGCTCCAACTTTTCTTGGCCCAAATTTATTTTCGAGATCAACTTCGAGAAATGCAATGCCTGCAAGATGCTAAAGTCGACACATCAAAAGATTCCTCTACCAGAAGGGTGGACAGAGCATAAAGCTCCTACAGGACATTCGTATTACTACAATGCTGCGACGAAGCAGTCGACATATACTCGACCGGTAGCTGCTCCTGCGCTGGTAGCTCCAGTCCCTCCTCCCACCACCCCGGCGCAGAGTTTCTTGCAATATCAAGCCGTTGAAGGCCAACCAAGTGCTGGAGCGCCTTTCAATGGTTTTCCCACTGGAGGACAACCACATGGCGGGCGAGGTGGATTTCGTGGTGGGAGAGGAGGGCATGACCGATCGAGAGATTCGAGGCCTCAGCCGACAGACAAACCAATATCGCGGCATGCTATTCCCGACAACGAGAATTGGTTTCTGGTACACACGAAACTTGGGCGGAGATTTGCCTACAATTCAGCCAAGGACCAGAGCTACTGGCGCATACCTGATAAGTTGAAGGAAGGCATATTGGCCCTCGACCAGCAGAGGATCAAGGAGAAGGCGGACGCATTGGCTGCACCCAAGGAGACTACGGCCGCTCCACAAGGGGCAGCAGCACGTCCTACTATAGCAGTGGATCAACCTACAGTAGACGCCGAAAGAGCAGAGGATAGTTCGGAGTATGAAGAGGTTGAAGTCACAGACGACGAGGGCGATGATGACGAGAACCCATCGAAACGACAGCGAACAGACGAAGATGTCCCAAATGAACCAGTCGAGTTCAACGAGGATGACATCGCATACCAGCTGGCAGCAATGGGTCAGGAATATGGTCTAGACCCAGGAGAGTATGGTGATGAGACCATGGAAGGCTGGGAAGAGGGACAAGAGGGTATGGATATCACCGAAGAAGACTCAAATGCGCTTTTCAAGGACCTACTGAATGACTTTGGCATCAACCCGTACAGTCCATGGGAGAAGCTTGTGGAGGAGGGCAAGTTGGTGGACGATTTGCGGTATACTGCATTGACCAGCATGAAAGCAAGGAAAGAAGTCTGGGAAGAGTGGTCTAGAGAGAAAATCAAGGAACTACGAGACTTACGAGCGAAGGAAGAGAAAAAAGATCCACGAATACCATACCTCGCCTTCCTCCAGAAGCATGCCACACCAAAACTGTACTGGCCCGAGTTCAAGCGAAAGTACAAGAAGGAGCCGGAGATGCGAGATTCTGCAATAGCCGACAAGGATCGAGAGAAGTTTTACCGGGACCATATCAATCGTCTGAAGCTTCCCCAATCCACATTAAAGACAGATCTTACTACACTCCTAAAGTCGCAACCATTGTCCCAGCTGAACAGGGACACTTTCACCTCTCATCTACCTCCTGCGGTCCTGGCGGATATACGATTCATTTCTCTTCCATCGGCGACACGAGACGAGCTCGTCGAAGCTTACATCTCGACATTACCACCAACGCCTGAATCCAATGGGAACGAGGAAACTGAGGAGCAGATAAAACAGAGACAGGATCGTGATCGTCGGCAGAAGGCGTTGGAGGATCGTGAACGACACGTTGCAGAACAAAAGCGACAGCAGAGGAGAAATCTCGAATTCGGAAAGGGCAGACTTCGGGAAGAGGAAGCGGAGATCTCGAGAGCTATGAATATCTCGAAGAAGGGATTGAAGGACCATCTGATGGAGGTAGATGGAGCATAGTTGCTCTAAATACAAGATATGATACCCAAGTGTCTAATGGTTGTCGTTTGATTATGCTCCGGTTCGCTGCTGTGATTTCCCGTACTCCTCACCCTTGCTTCAGATCGACAGGGCAGTTCCAGGATTCTCGGCTCCGCAATCTCAATTGAAACATGAAACATCAAGAACAAAACCAATCATTGAGCTTCATTTGCATATGCACAAAAACAGACGAAGTTGGATTGCCTCAATCCCATTCGCGGCTTTATTTGGATGAACGGAAATTCCCGAGATACATGGGACTATGAGATGATTGGAGAAGGTGACTGCATTCAGCAGCAAATCAAGGAAGGTGCGCTAGTCGTGTTCTACAATCCTTTTCAACGGCACTTTCTTTTCTTCCTATTTACAAATGCAGGATCATGACACTTGAAGACAAACTAACTACATCGTTGAATTGATCAGGCTATCCTCGTTAGACCCCAATCGCGTCCTAAAAGCATCCAAACTTCCTCCTCGACTACGACGAACACATCTCTTCAAGATGTTCTCTCTACGCAACGCCCTCGCCCTTACCCTCACCTTCGCCATCAGCACCGCGATCGCAGATACTTTCACTCTCACAGCCTCTCTTCCAGCTAGCCCACTCGACGGCCTTCCTGTCAACGCAGCCGGCGAAGCTTTCTCCCTCGGCGGCTCGCCTAGTTTCTATTGTCCTACCAGCGTCAGTTCAGCTTGCCCCAACACCACAGAAACAATCTTCGCCGCGGAATTGACTGCTCTTGATGTACGTTCTTTCCGTTTTTTTCACTCTCAAACCCATACTAATTTCACATGCAGGTCGAAGTTCCAGGCGGTCAACAAGTCTACGTCCAAGCAAACGGTGCTCTAGGCTTCACTCAAGCTCATTCAGCTTCCGTCCCTCCTGGCGCGACCATTGGCGGTTTTGTTAATGTCACCGTCGCTTCTGATTGCCATGCTCCGTGGGAGGTCATTACGTGGAAGTCGCCTGATGGATCAACCGGTTTGTTTTCTCCTAACCTGAGGTGAGAGTTGCTGATGAGATGAGCAGGAGGCATCGAGGCTTGCTCAGAAGTTCCTGCTGATACGAATGGTACGGCGGTCTACAAGGTGTATGCTGTTACCCCGGGGTTCAATCAAACTGGTTGTGTGAAGCTTGCTGGCTTGCTTGCTAGTTATCTGGGGAATGGTGCTCCGTTTGGTGCTTGGCAATACATTTGAGGGAGAGATGAACCCCACCGGTTTTGCTTCACCTTGAGCCTAGCGATCAGGTGTCGCATTATGATATTATGGAGGTAGCTACAACATGCGACTGACATGACTGGGACAAGTTCAAATCTCGTGTGAGCAGATTTTTGGAGACGCATTTGTACAGTACGTTTCTTCAAGAATTGTGTCCGATACTAGCAGACCAACCATTGAGCTAGCACTAGTCCTCATACAATCTCATAGTTAATATAATGTTCGAGAGCCTTTCATCTCAGCGCCTTCGAGTTGGCTCTCATTGGAAAAGAAGATGTATCAGGTGCTGTGGCGTCGCTTTAGATAGCTGGGAAGAGCGCGTTCTTGCTTGCGATCGTTGCAACTCCACGCGTCCATCTCTCACTCAATTTACGTCGCATCACATCCTGCCAACCGGAATCTCCGAACACATTCATATCTGTGAGCTCCACTTACGCTGTTCGCTTTGCTCATAATTGTTACGGATTTCTTGCCCTCTAGATCAGCTGAACACGTGTTTCACCGCTTCTCCATGTCACGATAGGTCTCCCAGTGGGCACCGCAACAACCTCTCGCCATGGCCTTAGTCATTTGGCCCAGAAGCTTCATGATCATTGGTGTGCTATTCGACTCATCGACTACCCATTTCTTTACACACCTCCGCCAGAGGTATGGGTCAACAACAATCATACCTGGGAAGCTCAAGAACATGATCAGAATCAGTCGAAATCTCCCACTCACGAAAGAAGACCATCTCAAAGGCATCGCAGTTTGTCTCGGTCGTCAATACGAACAATTTCCACACCCTGTCATCGAAGATCACCTTATTCCTAGAATCCCCCTGCATCCAAAAAAAATGTCGACCAGCTCCATTTGCAGCTGGCCTGCGTAGCAGCACCTGCGTTAAGAGATACTTATGACAAAGTCGGACTTCAAAGATGGTTCGAAGACAATAAAAATGGATCCAATCCCATTATGGGATACGGTCCATCATTCGATAATCCAGGGGCGGCACATCTTGCTCACAAGGAAATGGTGTAGAGGTTTTGTCACGACCGCGCGCCGGTGAATTCTGTAGGGCTGCAGCTCATCCGGCATCGTCGTCTAGAATGCACGGAGCAAAACATGACGAAGTGTTGTATGAGCACTTGTTTGTGGAGAAGCATGGGAACATTCGCGGGCAATAGCAAGGCACTTTCGTTCCTGATCAAACACTCGTAGGCCTTGCTAACATTGCCTTTAGGTGCCGGACCTTCAGAGGCGCCAAATTTTAGAAATATGCCTTCCGTTACACAGATCTCAGAAGGATCTACAGCCCAGATTCTTAGACAAATGTTCAATGACCAACTGTTATCGCACACCTGGTCAAATGATCACCTAGACCACTCTTGTATTGCATGACGACAATGAAATACAACGAAGAAGCCATTGCAATCATTAAATATTGCGTGTGCCTCTACCTATTCTTCGCGTTCGTGATTTACCTTTGTTATTCAAGTTCGTTTAGTGGCAATGCATTTAAGTCTGTTTCTATTTTCAAATACAACTCTAACAAAAGACAAAGCAGCTCGCAAAATCTTGCTTCTAGACCTAGTCCGGCGACTGGAACTCTTCTTTATCCTCACCTGCTCCCTTGGGAGTTATCGGGCGTTTACTCGACTCCCCCTGCAACGTTGACAGCACAACTCTGAACGTTGGTCCAGATGGGAAGAAACTACTATTGAGGTCCACAGATGCAACGCGGAAATACTCAATCTCTCAAGTCGTTTCTGCGCCTCCCACAGCTCTCTCATCAACTGCTTCCGAGTACACTCCGCTGAGTAAGGCATCAATTGGCCATCTGTCTCGTAATCCCATGTTCGTAGAAGCGGAGGAAGATCCTTCGCTGGGATCTCTTTCTGTTTACCGTTTTCGTCTTCGATGGTGACCATAAGCTCCTTGCGCGGCTCGAACACAGGAATATCATGGTCGAACATCTTGCCTGCATAGTAGAAACCACATTGGTGCAAACCCATCCAATGAAAGAGGCCGGCGGCTTTCCAAGTACTCTCGGCAGGCGTTGGTCCTATTTTTTGCTGATTCTCGTTATCGCTCTCGCTTCCCTTCTCCCACTTCTCGAGTTTGATCATATTTAGCAAATCGTTCATCGTTGCGGACGGAGCATTCATACAGAATTCCACAATACCACCAGCAGTCCTAATCCACATCTCCGCTCTTTTCCTATTCAATTTCCCAAAATGCTGTCTGAACTGCACCGTCGGCTTCACAGTAATTAGCAGTCTTACCCATCTTCTTCGGTTTATCTTGCTTACCCCCAGCAATAGCTTTTACACCTCTCAGATTCACAGCAGACATCTTCGCCACAGCACCACTAGCCGAATCACACAGACCTTCTATCGTCTTGGGTTGCATCAAATGCCCCAAACCCTCAATCGGACTCGGTCGTTCCCCATAAGTCTTAAACCAGTTCTCTAAGAAATTACTCCTAGTCCTCATCGCCGTCGCACAAACGCTATGAATCCTATGCCTCGGATGTAGCGAGTTTAATTGCGGCTCAAATGCCCACAGAAACCCTACAAGGTTTTCTCATTGTGCTGAAATCGAAATTGCGGTCTTGATCGCCGATGTGGACGTGCAGACCTGTGCTTTCGGGGGGTGTAGTATT
This sequence comes from Acephala macrosclerotiorum, assembly GCA_014904845.1. Lineage (NCBI taxonomy): Eukaryota > Fungi > Ascomycota > Leotiomycetes > Helotiales > Mollisiaceae > Acephala > Acephala macrosclerotiorum. The sequence continues at coordinate 75,759 of MU119425.1, forward strand.
CGTAGGTATTTCGGAGGGAACATACCTTTCTGATTACCTGGAAATTTTCTTCAGTCATTGTTAGGATTGGGGAGACTACTTCAACGTCAATCCAATCCCAGCCGGGTTCGCATTCGTGGGTTCCAAGGAGCCCTCGCCGGTTACCCCCCAAGGGTGTAATTGCTTGGTGTTGAACCTTCTTTCAAGTAAGCATCGAGGCCAGCGATTTGAAGGGTGGATATGATATGACGGCGCGTTGCGGATTCGTGCGTAATGGTAGAGTCTGTTGGGGGGAAGTGGATTGTGCGCTTAGAGGCGGGTGAAGGGAGTTCAGCATTTGGATCTTTGAGAGTGGCAACGAGGAATTTGAACTCGATGCCAAAGGTTAGTGGTGTCTCCATGTCTGACTACTTATCTTTTATGTTTTTTGATTGATCTCTTTGTCGTGGTTTATACTGTGTTCAAGTGTTACAATGGTGGAAGAAAAATTTGCTCTGCCATTTTCAAGGCAGAGAGAACAATTATGTTTATACGATGCAGAATGTCTTTCAAGTGGAATCTAAAAAATATATTCAACTCCTTGTTACTTAGCATCAATGACAATGAATTCATTGCCTTGATTGTGCTGCAAATCGAAGGTCATTGTGGTCTTTTCAATTTTATTGTATAAACCTGGTACCATTTCTGAGTTGTAACTCGAGTAGATTACCACGGTATGCATAATTCTTCATTCTATTTTCATGCATATGTTTATGATTGGGGTAAGAGTCACTGGAAATATTCTGTTCTTGGAATAACCTCACTAAGAAAGGGTGAAGATGCGCTCAAGCGGGCGTGACAAACACTTACTCACATCACGGAAACTCAACATTTCGTTTATCACTCCTCCTATTCTCAGGAGTCAAAAAACCTCACGTTGGCTGGCGATGACTTGCAAGCATCACAAGATCTGAACTTCGCGGAGAAATGTTAATGATTGGGTCGGTTAAAGTTGGATGAAATTATCAACTTTTAATCAATGTCTTGTTGAAAGACAAGAGTGAGGAAAGTCCGCCAATCATGACAGAAACACCAACTCCTCCAAGAAGCCTTCCCTTTCCGTTTACCAGGGTCTAGCAGGAGTCTTGCCTAACGATAACATTCCAGGAGTCTGTATAGAATTGCTGACCGGACGTCCACAGCACTCCATCCCCGATATCAATGTAGCAATTCACGGCAATGTTGTCGGCGCCAGTGGCAATGTCGGCGAATGAGTTGAGTGTGTAGGAGGTCGTATGCTATGAATCAATTTAGCAACAATCAATTGATCAACCAAAGCATTAAGCTTCAACTTACATCGTTGCACCAATAGATGGCTGCATCGTACGAACAACTAACTCTACCACAGTTTCCAGGTCCGGGGCCATTAGTCTAGTAGGGCAGGCAGTTAGCAACACCTCGACCTCTTAGTTCGTCGAGTGTCACGAGCTACATACTGGACTTCCCGAAACACCATCCAAATAATTGACTCCACTGATGATAGAGTCGAAATCACAGTACGCCCATCTTCCACCACAAAAGTACGACTCCACAGTATACCTTTTCTCATTGTCTCGCTTTTCAGCTGCAACTGCTCGTCTGGCCAGAGACTTCTTGTCCGTGGGTGGGAACTCTGTCTCGAAGTCTGGATTGATGGCGGATAGTTGTTGGTAAACTTCTTGAATAGTGCCGTTGACGAGGACGGTAGGACCTCCGGCTGTGGTCAAGACTTCCCATTGGATGTCTACGATGTTGTAGCCTTCGAGGACAGCAGCGGCCTGGAGTTGTCAGTCTTGATATAGTCTGAAGCTGGAGGGAAAGCCTACACCTAAAGCTAGAAAAGCAACGCACAATAGAGACCAAGTCGCCGACAACATTTTCGAGTTTGCAAAAATTGAATTGAGGCTTTAACTATGGTTGTGAACTACTAAATATTATTATCGAAGGGGACAATCGTGAATTTGTAGAATTTTGTCAATAGATGCAGCAATTCGAATCAATGTAACCTCATCCTACATTCGGATTCAACAACATGTTCCGGCAACCCACTTCAATTGTTCGGCACATTAGTCAAATTATACTATCCTATCAGATTCTTGAAGCATCAAACTCTGCTGCTGTGCCTTTTACGGGCCTCGAAAGCCTTGATTCTTTTTGGACATCAATGTTGAACAAGGTAGTATCGAGGCTCCCTTGAGAGGTTCCTGCGCCCCATCGGTTAGACTTCACCACACCTCGTGTTGCAGTCTCAGCTGGAAATTTCACTGAGTGCGTGAATCTAGATGTCGTTCTAAGACGGAAACACAGTCTTGACAAAATGACTATGATGTACGGGATCCAAATTTCATGCCTAGGTATGGATGTGCCAACTTTCAAAACTAATCTTTGACATCTAGATTTCCATAACCTTTTAACTTCTGTTCCTTTCGCAATGCTCATGTAGATCGAGTTGATGGTAGCTCTAGCTGACAGGTCAGGCTGCAGGCTACCGGGTAAATCGCTCATCTGATCATTGCGGGGCACCCGTAAGCAATTCTGCAGCCACATCTGCAAACGCTGATTTTCTTCTTTGTTACTGGTTTGGTCGGAGTAACCCTGCCTGAGCTTGCCCAAGTAAGGTCACACTATTCCTGAGGAGGACCAAGATGCATTGTCGAGGCGGTTACACCCGTTCCGTAGGACCCCTATTTTAGAGGTCCAACAGGGTGTGGATGTATTCGGGGGCTGAAGAATGTGACATTCTGACATGCTGAACATCGGATAACATTATAGCAGCTAATCGTTCGTAGTCTGAATGATTGACGAGAGTTTCCCGCATTTGATGAATAGAAAATGATCCGATCAACACGTGCATTCGCTTAAAAAGAGCACTATGTAGACCTAAATAACGTGAATGCAATGCTGACTGAGATCTCGATGATACATCAGACGACGAGGATCCACTTGCAACGGCGCTTCTATCTTTCATGTTTTCAACGCTGGAGAATGCCTCATGTTATCGAAGTCATGTGCTGAAGATTTAGGGGGCAATAGGGGCTCGGTAAAGTGACGAAGGCGTATTTCCAAATCCAACATCGCCGTTTTTGGCAAATTATCGATTATTTTCTTCAATTTGCAAAGATTATAATTAGCGAGAAAAATAAATTTTTATAATATATATAAAAAATAAAAATTATATTATATATTTTATATATTTTTTAAATAAAATTAATTATTTATAAATTATAAATATTAAATATTATTATTATTATTAATATTAAATTAATTTTTATAAATATTTTTTATTTTTTAATAATATTTATAAATTATAAATTATAAAATTTAAATTATTTTTATTTAAAATAATAAAATAATAAAATTTAATTTTATAATTATATAATTTTTAAAATTATAAATTAAATAAAAATTTTAAAATTTTATATCGATAAATTTTAATTTAATTAAAAATTTATTAATAATTAAATCGACGTATTATATTACGTAAATAAGTAAATATATATAATATAAATAATTCAAATGAATAATCTATAAATAAAGAGCTCGACTATATATAAATAGAAATCACGTATATAATACGTAAATATAAAAAGTTTTTTGTAATATATTATTTTTTATTCGATTTAATTCTAATTTAAAATGCTATTTATCGAACTTATTAAATTACAATTAGATTAAAATCGTTTAATTAGACTAATTAAATAATAATTTATTTTTTTAAATTTTTTAAACGAATTTTAAACGTTTTAAATATTTTAAATATTTTAAATATTTTAAATATTTTAAATATTTTAAATATATTAAAATTTATAAATATAAAATGTTTAATAAATTTAAAATTAAATTATTTGAAATTTTATATATAGAATTTTTTATATTATAAAACTTTATTTTAAAAATTTTAATTGATTTTATTAAACGCGTATAACGATAAAATTTTTTTATAATTCGAAATACGCAAAAATACTTTATATAATTAGCGTACTTAGTAACTATAAAAATTACTCGAAATACCTCGAATTAAACTCAAATTAAATATAAATTTCGTAATTTCAAATCGTAATATTTTACGAATTAAAAATCGTATTAAAAAACTATTTAATATAATTTTTTATATTTATTAAAAATTATTTAAAAATAATAAAATTTTAAAATTTTATTAAAAATTAAATATAATGCACTTTTGTAAAGTATATAATACAATGTAATATAAATATTTAAAATATTAATTTTTTAATCGAGAAATATAAAAATTTATAATCGATTTTTAAAATTTAAATTAATTTTTAAAATTTAAATTCGTATATTAATATAATTAATATAATTAACGAATTAATAAAAATAATCGCGTAATTCGAATAATTAAAATTATAAAATTTTTTTATTATTATATTAAAATATATCGTTATAAAATTTAAAATAAAAATTTTAATATATATTTTATTTTATAAAATTTTTATTTATTAATTTAAAAATATTTTAAATCGTATTATTTTTAAAAATTTAAATTTAATAAAATAAATAATATATAATATTTTATATATATAATCGAATAAAATAAAATAAAATAAAATAAAATAAAATAAAATAAAATAAAATAAAATAAAATAAAATAAAATAAAATAAAATAAAATAAAATATTTATAATTAAAAATATATATATATAATTAAAATATTTAATATTTTTCGTTTAAAAAATTAATATTTTAAATTTATATATTTTAATTAATTCAAATTAAATATTTTAAACGCTTTAAACGATTTTAAATTTTTTAAACGTTTTAAATATTTTAAATATAAAATTTATTATTTTAATTTAAATTAATTTAATAAATTCGATAATAATTTTTTAATCGATTTAATTATATTTAAAAAAATTAAATTTATTATTATTAAATTGAAATTTATTAATATAATTTAAAATAAAATATTTATTAAATATTAAAAAAAATCGTTTATAATTAAAAATTAAATTTATTAATTATTTATATATATTATATTTATTATATTTATAATATTTTTACGTTTTTTATATAATATTTATTTAAAAAATTTAATAATTTAATAATTTAATATAAATAAATAAATATAAATAAATAATTTAAATATAATTTTTTTTTTAAATAAAATTTATATTATTATTAATAATATTAAATAATAAAATAAATAATATAAAATTAATTATTTTATTATATATATAATTTATAATATATTAAAAAATTATAATAAATCGTATACGTAAAATTCAAACGAAACTTATACGCGTACTATGTATAAAGGCCTATAGGAAAGTTGATTTTATTTAAAAGTGAGATTGGAAAAATAAAAAAATAAAACTATTAAAAATGTAATCAGGATCTTGCAAGCTACTACAATCACGTGGAATTCCAAGTCGATCGACTGACGACGAAGGTGGACCTCTCCACCGGAGAAAAAAGTGGCGATTTTGTTCAAGTGCGCAAATGCGACAAATCTGCAATATTACTAATAAATAATTATCAAATCTTATAATATTTTTTCATGTGCATATACATTAGCTACCTTTTAAAGTATTCCCCTAGCTACAAAGGTTTTGGGGTATAGAATGGTGAGAAATAAAGTGTCGAGTACTTTGGATTTTGGTGTCCTCGCGTACCAAAGTCGGCCACTTTTTTCTCCGGTGGAGAGGTGGGCATCACAGCCTGAAACAAATCCCCGAAATATTGGGTAAGATTGCTTTGGTTAAGAAAAACTGATCACCAGTCTATTTTCTTTCTCGTACCTTTTTATAGTCGGAAAAATCCGGCATCTTTAACCACTTTATATCAGGTTATGAGAGTTTAAGCAAGGAGCTATAAATAATTTTTGTTGCATATCGCATTTTCAGGCATTGCAAAGAACTAGTTATTAACTGAGTCCGGATTTGATACGAGTCTTCGATGAAGTGGTTAAAAAACGCTCTTAGTATACTTTAGAAATGTTGTGAAAACGTTTCTATGCCATTCTGCGATTAGCGCTCATATAGCTCAAGAAGGATGGGCAGCGCTTGGTGTAAATTCTGTGGAAATGGAAACTTTTAGTTCTTTACTTCCCCTTTTCTCATTTCTTAAGCTAGCAGTACCCGAAATGGATTCTGGAGACGAATTTGAGCTAAGAAGCTCCAATTGAGTTGGTTACTGGGCGTCGAAGTCGAGGTACCTCGTTCTGGGATTGGTCACCATTCCAAATTTGAGCTGCGTTTGATCAGGACTCTAGTAGCCAACAAAATGCTGTGTGGCTGGTCTCACCACAACTTCCCAGCCGAGGCAAGGAGCAGGTCCCAGACCACGTAGGGTCCTCGGGTGAGGCGTGAGCTACCCCTCCAGCGATCATGCTCGTGGCGAAAGGATCTACGCTTTCATTGGACAACTCCATCACGACTGCAGGGGCAAGTTACTCGCGTTGGCGAAAAACCTAAAGAATGGAGCGGTATAAAGACAAAGCAATGCAAGTCCAGCGGCACGCACCGAGTGTGCCCTGACTGTAAGCCAACTTGACTCTCAATTACGGACTTTCGAAAAGGTCAACGATCAATTCAATTCAACAAATATGGACGAATTCTGGTTTGTTGAGAATTCGGGAACTAGCCACACGTACGCCACAACCCAGGGGTTGATAGCTTCGGCCACATCTTGACACCGGAGTGACGATGGAGAGTAGACGGACTGAGAACGAGAAAAAGAACAACAAATACCACAACGACTGTCTGCGCTTTCCAGACGAGAGTGTTTCAACTGGGGTTGTCGTGAGTTTGTACCTCCCCCCCCCCTACTTTTCGATTCCAACCGCACCACCGTCATTGTGCGTATTCTGCGAGTTGTTTCACGTTCCTAAGAAAGTTCTGCAAGCTGCCTTGTGCCGGCAGTGCGCTTCATTGGGGACGAACCAAAGCTAACGACATCCTGCCCGCCAGATCCCCTGTTATGCACGCCTTGGATTGAACACCGGTGAGTGGTTCGTCCTGTCTGCTGGTAAGGTTTGTGATGAAGGAAAAGATTCCGCCCCGCAGAAAGCAGTGGTATTCTCTGATCTAGTCCTCGATAGGCTGATGGAGAAGGGCAAAATGATCGTATTCCCCGGATGCAGTGCGCAGTCGCCTGCGAGACTGCAGAGAGATGTGCCATTGCGCAACGACTCCTTGGGACGATTGCCAGCGCAGACAGGAACATGGTGTGGGATGACATGAGTATGCGAGAATGATCTCCCGGGTATTTTGTCCACCGCCGATTCTCGAATCATTGTGTCTCACGCATCCAACTTGCCGTTGACAAATGACGTGGGTTTCATGGTCTCCGCTTTCTTGTATCAATTCTCGTCGCATTTCCTCATTTCTCTTATTCTCGTATGAACATACTTCCTCAATCTCTCTTCTGCCACTTCCACTGCTCCCAACGATTACTCGCAATGGAGCACAACATGGCATTCGCTCACAACAGAAACAATATGACCGCCGTTCAGCAGATGTTCCCGACAGGAGGGGTTCAAGCCTATGCAAATTCAGCGTGTCCGCACGCGCGACTGGAGAGCATGTTAGCATTGGATGTTGATGCGAAACTCGGTGGATTCAATATGCTGGAGGCGATGGGGGGTTTGCATGGTGCGAAGCTTGTTGGATTCGGTGTGCTGAAGGCGATGGGGGGTTTACATGGTGCGAAGCTTGCTAAATTCGACATGTCAATGGTGAAGTTGGGCGTTCAGGGTCTGCAGCTTGGTGACATCGATCTGCCAAAAGCGAAGCTCGGCTTGGATAGTCGTGTGTCGCTGAGCTGTGAATCTGCAGATGAAGACGAGGAGCTTGTGGATGATGACCCTTATCCTGTTGTCGGTCCATCACCGAATCCAAAGCCTGTAAGTTATATTCTTTCACCTTGGTCATCATAGGTTAATGTTTTTGAAGGATACTAATACACCAACTCCCGGCAATCGACAGGACTCGAGCTCCTTGCCTATCTCCGCGAAACTCCCTCTCACGAAGCACTTCCCGTTCATCTCTACATACCTCGAATCTGGTGTCGCAATGTGGGGGATTGACGGCAGGCTTGGAAGGCAGGCCTTCTTTTAGATGGAAGAGTCGTATCGACTTGCGTAAAGGCTTGGAAAGCATACTACGAAGAAGTTCCACAACTATCACACCGCGTGTCTTCGGGGAGGTGTTTGGAGACACAATTGCGTGGCAGCAGGCGTATTCTTTGAGAAGTAGAAGCGGAAGAAATCATGTTGCAATTTGCACTCGGGTCGCAAACTTTGCGTTCTTCATCACGACCTTTTTGTCTTTCGACAATGCATATGCGCGCCGCTCAACTTCTACAAATGGTGATAGCCCCCTCCACACGTATCCCTTTCAGCCTTCCGCCCCTTTCTAGCCTTGTACGACATAATCGCAATCATTTCCTCGCCCTCCTTCCATCAATACAACCTCAAATTCTGTTAGAGTTCCTTTTGGATAATTATTATTCCCTCTACATCTTCACTCCCAGCCACAGTCCAAGAAAGGAGGGGGGCTTCCAGCAGGTCGCCTCCAACAATGTGCATCTTCTCGTCAATCTCACCGCTTCGCCAGCCCTAATACTTCCATCGCATTTTCATTGATCCGCACAACTTTAATTATTTCGATGGGGAGAAGGTTCTCAATCAATTTCCTCTTGCTTTCGCGCAGTTTTTCCAAGTTATCGATCGCTTCACGATACAGTCGACGATATTATTATTCCAGAGTGTCAATTCCAGTATCAAGTCGGGTGAATTTGGACTCGCATTCCACAGCCTCGTATACCACAACACGTGTAAGCAACCAATCCATCCAATCCCCAACTCTTCCACCATGCGACCTCTTCGTCCTATCGAAACACCGTTCCCTACATCTGATGCCAGCCGGCGCACCATCAGCCTCTCATACCATACTCAATATGCAACTCAGCCCAAGGCAGAGAATGCTCTGCGCGAAGACTGGGCGTGGATTGAGCTACGGGCGTTATACACAGTCTCATAAGATGGAGATCTGCCGCACTCCTTCGCCGTCTTTCCTTTCTGACGCAAGAATCGCGAAGTTTCTCTTCTTGATTTAAATGCACGGAAACCCTTTGGTCATTGGAATCATGAGCGTAGCCTTAGTTCGCTGTGCGACGTCCATCCACAAGCAAACAATGTTTTGTGAGGCTGAAGTTCAGGCTGCAGCCTTATTTCCCTCGCGTGCGATGGGCAGCTGTTTCACTGCTAATGTGGATGATGCAGAGAAAGGTATCTTTAGGCTTACGGAGAGCGATCTCGAGAGCATGAAGAGAGCTGTGATCGGTGGGAACCGTGGCGATACCGTCCAGAAACCAGAAGGGGTCGTCGGATCTAGTACTGGCGTTGAGCGGTTTGGCGGGGTTGAGGAAGATGTGATTGCGCAGGAGAAGATTGAAGGCCAAGGTTTGAAAATTTTGATCAACAAACAGTAGATTTGATGGAGTTGCTGATGCTGGCTGCAGAACCCGAAGACCGTATGAAATCAACTATAACTTCTACTGCAGTTTCTGGGGTATCGAGTGGCGATAAAGAAATAATTGTACCTGCTAGCAAAGTTGGAAATAGGGCTCGACGGGACACTGGACGTGAACGTATCATCGAGAAGAATTGTTAGTCTATTCCTAACGCCTTCACCCCCTCTCTCATCTATATTGGCCAGAACTAAAATCTCGTTGCTCTCGTAGATGAAGATTACCCTCAAGGTTGGCCCAGGATCGCTGCATTCCTCAACACCTCTTCTACACTCGCTGTTTGGCGTCGTTTTGGAACCGCCCACAATCGAGTTCTGCTTCATCTTCAAGCTACCATCACGCGCCTCGAACAGCAGCTCGACGAGCTGGACAAGGCCGACGCAGAAGATCCAGCACGACTATACAGGCTTCGAAGAAATGAGTGGCGTGAAGGATGGGATACAGCGCAGAAGGACATTCTTGAGGAAATGCACCGGAAGCTAGTGGAATACGGTAACGAATCCTTCGAATACCATACACAGTGGTTGTGCTGGTATAATAGTAGAGGAAAAGAAACTGAAGGAGGACAAATGGCTGACCGAAACTTCTGTTCAGATGAGCTCCTCCTCAAGGACAGTCAGCTGCGATCTCTCACCCCGGCACCAGTGCGCGAGTATATGAAGGTATTCGATTGGATCTACGGCGTCAAGCCGCTTGACATTGGCCAGTACGATTTTATCTACCACCGTGGTGATTTCGTTTGCTCTGCCAAACGAGAGAAGAACGCGTTCGACGATTTCATCAAGTCGTGTGTTAGTCGCTGGCCAAATTCGCGATTTCAGGTAGGCACCAAGTTCCTCCCCGCATACCAGACCTTCCGAATCCTATCATGATCGAGTGCTGGAATGAAAGAGATTGCAGATTGACTGATTCAAAAGCAGCGATTCTTACGCGATGGGAAGCAAGTCCATGGGACCCATGACAAACAAGTCCAGTTTTTCTCCAGTGCAAAACTCGCACTGTTCGCAAAGTTCTTGACCATCTGTGTCGCCATAACGATTCTGCTGATCCCAATCTTCCTGCTATCGCTGGTAGAGATGAGTAAAGTTGTTACCTTGATCGTAGTACTAATCTTCGTACTGACATTCGCGACACTGATGTCACTGCTGACAGCCGCGGGGCCGGAGAGTATATTTGTTGGCACTTGCACGTACTCCGCGGTTCTAGTGGTGTTTTTAGGAAATGTGCAAGGAGCAACAGCTCCAGGTGGTGGTTCTTGAGAAACTTTCGGGTATTATGACTTGACGGAAGCATAGTATAAATAGATGTGACAGATAGACCACGGCACTCGACGGGCCTTATTGATTCTTCCTTCTCAGAGAATTGTGGGTGAATTTAGTGAATCGACGACAGATTCCGTCCCAGAAAACGCGAATTCAGAATCGACCATGAACACCCGTGTCAGAAATGTGAATTCTCATTCGAATGACTAATATGTTCCCTCTCGAAATTAGGTCGAGATTCCCTCTCCCTGGAACGCTACTCCTTGGTTGAAGTCCACCATGGCCATGATTTATTGAGGGATCGCGGAAATTGCAAATCGGAATGAAGTGTCATGGCTTTGTGGTACAACTCAAAGGATATTCCTTCCAGCCGAATTCGAAGGTTCGGGGTTTGCATACTGAGGCGGGGTAATTCTGGGTACTTTGAGTTGTTTCTGGTCAAATTGGCCGACTCAATTCGCTGAAAATCGGGTAGTATTCCTGATTTTGGCCCGCTTCAGTACACAGTTCACAACCTTCGAGCTCGGGATGGAAGGCGTAGGCGTCGGTACCCACCTGAGCATCACTAGGAAGGCCGGTCTGGAGGTCCTGCTCTCCATGGAAGTTCCATTCTATATTATCCATCCATGTGTGATCGAGATCGGGGACAAGGATGTTTTCTTGGGTTGAGGCAGCTTCATAGACATCTGAAGGAGAATGACAGATATTAGGATCCGAAAGATGAAAACAATCTGAGTAGGTATTTGAACTTGAGTCTGTCTGCATCGAAGATATCCCACTGAGTGTGTCTCTGGTCTGGGAATTCGTGGCAAGACGTGATCTGAATTCTGAACTCGCGCGATCCAGGACACTCCGGAAAATTCCTTCTACGTCAAGCTGGTTGAATTCCACAGGGGATCTATCTTCGACAGCTGAAAGGAACAGTCTAGGCACTTCTCGTTGGATGTGCGCATCGTAATCTGATAATACCGAATCAGGCACTGCCTGTGCTGCTGCGTCTCGAACGGGTTCAAAATCTGGCATACTATGAGTGCTACACATAGATAGAATTTAGAGTTTGTGAGGAAACATACATGGAGATGGGACTATATCTCCAGGGAAAAGTAGGAGATAAATTTCCTTCCACCTCTCTTCGTCGGTTTGGCCTGGGTAGGCTTTTTTCCGGGTCTTCAACCTTTTCTCCACCTCCTTTGTGATTCCTTCCGGCGGCTCTCCTAAAATGTTATTACAGCAGGGCGATGGATTCCTCAAATGGGATAGAAGATCTGCCTCCGAGCCAAACTGCAGGAAGCATCTGTTGCAATATGGTGGTGCACTGTGGCTTCGATAAAGATGTTCTCTGCAGGTATGTCAGCTCAGCTAACTCCATGGATGTGGGTAGACAGACTTTACTCTTGATATACTATTCCAGGGTGAAAGCGCACAAGCGCGAAAATTCTCGAGTCCGTATTTTGTTGGATTGTGTTTGCGATACGGGCATGCGAAGTTGGGATTCTGCGGATTGGCTGGAATAGTTGAAACAGTCTTGGGGCGTTTAAGTCTTTGATCTCTCTTGTCCATGGAGGATCTTTTCTCCTTGTCCTTCGACGTTCGTTTCCTGCTGACTCCTGAAGATGCATGTTCCTGCGATATGGAGGAAGAACTTGTTGTAGACCGAGAAGTGGAAGACGTACTGCTAGCCGCGGTGACGATCCTCGAGTTCATGTCGCCATTGAAAATGTTCCAAAACTCCTGCAGGAATTTCTTGCGGAGGCCGAAGCACGCCGCAAACCTGCCTGGAATATCTAACGTGTCTAATATGTGTTCGTGGGGAGGAGTGCTGGATGGAAGTTTGCTTGTCGCCTGAAACTGGTCATCGCGTGAGCCTGGCGCGTAATCTCCGAATTCAATCGCAATATCCAACCAAACTCTAGCCTTTCTTAAACGCGTTGAGAAATCGCGCAAGACATAATCGTACCCTGGTACAAAAGCATTAGCGTAGTTTGTGAAGGAACGAGGAAGGAAAGAGGAACTGATTGACGCATGAAAATTATCAAACTAACAAGGTGCTTGAGGCCGGTGCTCGTCATTTTCAGCGTGGCAATCATTGCCTGGCGTTTCACACCGTTTTGGGTACAAGTTTCTACACCACTCCCCATTCGCCAGCCATGCACCAGTCAGAGCAAACTCCATCGCGATGTGATCCCTCGAACTTGGAAAGGCCCCGATGCGAAGAACTCATTACGGCCCAGCCGCCCAAGTTCAATTTTGGGCCTGTGGCCAGGCAGTTAATCGCAGGAGAAACTGGCAATACGCTTTTTGACGATAGATTCAAGAGGATTGTGAGTTGCGAGATGAGAGCAAATATAAAGAATTTAATGCGCGTAGCAAGGGACGAGGACGAAATGTTTAATTATCGTAGGAGGAGACACGCCGAACAGAAAGGAATGACAAAAGTTTTGGGGAGAAGGAAAGCAGTTCTTATAGGTGAGCTATGGCGCTCGCGTAGTCGCGGCCGCGTTGCGCTGTGGGGGTTAGTTCGGTCAGGTGACTTCGTCGAATATAATTAACCCAATGCCATTATGTATTTAAAAGTATTATTTGCTTTGCAGTTTAAAAAAAAAATATATTATTTTAAATAAAATATAAAAATAAAAAATAATTAAAAAAATAAAACGATTTTAAAATTTTATTATTATATATATAAATATAAATTATTTTTAATATTATAATAATTTTTTTTATTAAAACGTATATTAATTAATATATTTTATATTTTATATATTTTTTTTAATTTCGAATTTTAATACATTTTAATTAAAAAATTTTATTAAATATAATAATTTTTTTAATTTTTTTAATTTTTATAAAATTATTAAAATTATTAAAATTATAAATATAAAATAAATTTTTTTTTTAAATTATTATATATTTATAATATTTTCGTTTTTAATTTTTAATATAATATTTAAATCGTAAATAAATTTTTTTAAATTTTTTTTATTAATATATATATTATTTATATTTATATTAAATTAAAAATAAAATAATTTTTTTTTTTATAATTTTATTAATATTAATATTTTAATTTATTTATTATTTTATTTAATATAATATTTAAAATATTTTTTTATATTAAAAAAAAATTCGTTTATCGATTTATAAATAAATTAATAAATAAACGAGTTTTTTTTTTAATATTCGACGTATATTTTATTTTATAAAAACGTTTTTATAAAAAATTTTAAAAATTTTAATTTTAGTAATTTATTTTTATTTTAAATTTTTAATTTAAATATTTTATAAATATTTAAAATTAATATAATTATTAAAATAATAACGTATTTAAAAATTTTATAATTATTATTTTTATTAAATATAATTATATTTTATTAATTTATATAATAATAAATTAATAAAATTATTTAAAATTTAAAATTTAATTAAATTTGAATTAATTAATAAATTATAATTATAAATATAATATAATTAAAATTTTAATATTTATTATATATTATATATATTCTTTTAATAAATTAATTAAATTTAAAAATTTTTATTTATAATTATATTAAAAAATATTTTTATTATTAATCGTTTTATTAAAAAATATATATATTAATAATATTATTAACGAATTAATAATAATTTAATTAATTATTAATATTATTAATTATTTTAATTTAATATTAATAATATTAATTTAAAATTAAATATTTAAACATTTGAAATTTATAATTTATAATATTTATTTAATTTATTATAAAATTTTTAAATTTTTTTTATTAAATATATATTAAAATATTAAATTGTAAAATTAAAAATTATTAAATTTTAATATTTTTTATTAAAATTTATATATAAATTAATAATCGTATTTTATTCGATTAATAAATTTTTATAGTTTTATAAATTATATAAATAAATAAAAATAAAAAATAAAAATATTAATATTATTTAAAATTTAATTGTAAAATCGATCGATTTAAATAAAATTTACGCGCGTAAAAAATATTAATCTTATATACGAATTATTATATTATTTAATATTAATTTAGTAATCACGTAAAATATTAGACCGGATTGGGACTAGCGCCGTTTGTACTAAAGTTGAAATTATATTTTTCAATTTTTGTACGTTTATTAAATTTACAATTTATAATCAATTAACGAATTATTTAATTTATTTGTTTATTTCGTTTTTAATTTATTATTAATAATAAATATTTTTAATAATATTAATATTAATTAATAATTGTTTAATTAATTACGAAATAATTAAATTTTTATTTAAAAAAAACTAATTTATAAAAAAAAAATTTTTTTTTTAAATAATTTATTTTTTGTAAAAAAATATTTAAAATAATTAATATATTTTCGAAAAAATGAAAATCTATAAAAATCTTCTTATAAAAACGTATTAAAAATATCGAAATTATTAAAAACTTAAAAAAAATAATATGAAAATGATTTCAAATTTATATTTATTTTTTAAATTTACGTTTATTACATAGAATAATAATATTTACAAAAAACGAATAAAAAAATATAAAAACGATTTCAAATTTATATTAATTTACTCGAATTTATATTAAAAATAAAATCAATAAAAAAATTTTACGATTTTATTTATTATTTAATCTAAAACGTATAAATATTAATAATAATATTTATTTAAATTCGAATTAAAACTTTTAATTTTTTTATTATTTATTATATAATTATTTCTCAAAATAATAAATTTATTTAAAATTAAATTCGTTTACAATAAAAAAAAATAAAATAAAATTTTCAATTTTATAAATAATAAAAATTTCAACGAAAAAATATTAAATAAATATATATTTTATCAATTTAAAATATACAAAAAAAAAAAATATTTAAATTGCAATTTATAAAAATATTTTTAAAAAAACTTTAAAAAATGTACGTAATAAGTTTTATATTTAATATATAAAAATTTTATATATCGTTTTCGAGATTTTTTACGTATTTACAAAATTTAAATATTAAAAAATAAAAAATTTATTATCGATAATTTAAAAAATTTTTTATAAATAAATACAAATAAAAATCGTCGATCAATTAAAAAATAAAAAAAAATTTCTTAATAAAATCGATTAATTGAATTAATAAATTAAAATATTTCAATATTATTAATCAATATTCAAAATATAATTATTTTTACGATTTTAATTATTAATACGAATTTCTTTTTTACGATAATAATTATTTCTACGATTATTTTTTATATTTTTTTTATTGTGATTTCTTTTTACAAATACGAATTTGTTTAATACAATTTAAAATATTTAATTTTTTTAATATTAATCGAATATATATAATAATTTATAAAATATATTTATTAAATTATTTATAAATTTAAAAAAAATTTATATTAATAATAAAAAGTATAATAAAAAGTTTTATAATATTTTTAATCGCAAATTATTAATTTTTTTATAATTATTATAATAAAATTAAATTATTTTCAAATTAATACAATAAAGTATTTTTTATTAATTTTATAAAATATATAAACGTATTTTATTTTAATAAATTTATAAAAAAAAATTTCGATTTTATTACGTTAATAATAATAATAAAAATTTATTTCGAGATTAAAAAAAATTACTAATTATATATATTTTTATAAAAAAAAAAAATTTTTAATAAAATTTAAATTGAATTATTTATAATTATTTTTCGATTAATTTCAAAAGATTTAATTTGATTTATTATTGAAATATTAAATGAAATATAATTTACAAAATCAAATTATTAATATTTATTAAAATATTAAAAAATATAATTTTATTTTTTATAAGTTTATTAATATTTTCAAAAGTATTTATATTGAATTGCGATCAATAATAAGTACTGCGATACGATCACGTGAAATACAATAATATAATTTGAATTTTATTTTTCAAAATTAAAAAAAAAACGAGTTTAATTAAAATTGAATTGATTATACTTATAAAAAACGAAAAAAAAAAAAACGTAATCGAGAATAAAATCAAAAAAAATATTAAAATCGAGAAAATTTTCGAGATAAATATCGTAGAAATTATAAATTTCAAAAAAAATTATATCAAAAAAAATACTATATTTGTAGTAAATCGAAATACTAATTTATAAAATATATAATAAAAAAGTAATAATAAATATATATAAAATTTCAATAATAAATTTAATATATAATAAATTAAAATATTACAATAATTTATTATTAGAATTTTCTTATTAAAATCGAAAAAATAAAAAATTTATTAGAAAATATTTAAATAATAAAAATAAATCAATTATTAATAAATATAAAAATAAAAAACGAAAATAAAAATTATTTTATCGAATTTAAAAAAAATTAATAATATGTAAATAATAATTATTTTAAATAATTAATTTA